>OMLP01015783.1:0-14834 GCA_900302685.1 Spondyliosoma cantharus
GCCGTCTTGGGGTCCCGTTCACGAATCCATACTGCCAGCTCTGGGCTCACCATCATTAGGAACTGCTCCAGGATCAGCGTCTCTGACATTTCTTGTTTTGTAGATTTTTCGGGTTTAACCCATTTTGAAAACACGTCTTTCAGCCGCACATACAGTTCTTTAGGAGATTCTTCAGGGAAGATTTCGGTGGACCGAAATTTTTGTCTGTAAGTCTCTGTTGTAATCTCGTACTTTGCTAGTATTGCTGCTTTCACTTTATCATAATCTTCGGAATCAGCAATGTCCATCAGCACATATGCACTGCGGGCCTTACCAGTTAACAATGCGACCAGGCGGAGAGCCCACTCGTCTCTTGGCCATCTGCAGACATGAGCCATTCTTTCAAAAGTAATCAGAAAATGTTCAATATCATCATCTGTTGACAGAGGTAACAGTTTCGGCTCTCTGTAGACCATTTGCTCTCTATAGTAACTCGTACCTTCTTCTTCGTTGTTGATTTCGTTCAAGGGAGGGGCCCAATCAGGCTCTTGGTCACGTGGTCTTAGGACAGCTTGGTTTACCAAAGACTGCATTTCTTGAAATTGGTGCTGTATATTTTTCCACCTTAACTCTTGTCTTGCTGCTTCCTTTTCCAGGTTCTTATCTCTGGCTGCCTGGGACCTTGCGAGAGACTTCACCATTCCAGCCAGCTCTTCAAACTTTTCCCCAGAGCTGCTAATTGCACCAGCCCCCTGGTCAGCAGGTGCACTCATCACCTCATTAGGATCGTCTTGCTGTTCAGTCTGCATTTTTCTGGAGGTCATCCTTGTTGTCATCCTCAGTTACTTTGTAGCGTAGGCCCAGCTTCTGACACCAATTGTGACGTTTGTCATGTCACGATAGCCTACTGCGTTCTGGAGGACAAAGTAGAGCTGAGGCGTTCTTCATATGCAGACCCAGGTACACTTTATTTACAACAAGAGTTAAAAACATGTCTGGCAGCATGTCACACAGCACCCCCCTTTGGCAGAGTGAGTGGGATGCTTTTATAGCAGATGGTAACAATGAGGCCTGTACCATCACAAACACAGGTAAGTACTGGTACAAGTAACATAAAAATTCCAATTTATTCTAACTCTAAAACAGTGAACACAACTACATAAGCTTTCCTACCCAAATACATTTCTTTATTAATTTAGCAGTGAATTTCTTCTTAAAACAATATACTAGTTTAATAAAGTTAAAACCCCGGACACCCCTCCCGCTCATGCAGCATGGATGCACCCGGAACCTTCTTTAGGTGCTCCGGCTCCCCAGGGACTCTTTTGGCCGGAACACCTTTACCACACGTAATGGATCCAGCTCCATTACAGTAGGTTTGACCAATATGATCATAATGCTAAGGGTTACTGAGCCAGTATTATATGCAGTTTTTGATGGGAGACACTACAGGTTAAAACGTTTTTCATGCATTGCTCAATTTTGAGATTTTCAGCTATTTTCTTTCCCATTACATGTGTAGCAAATAAATCCATGAGTAAATCAAAACATATAAATGATAATAATACAATTATGCAACGTATATTTAATTTCAATTTTATGATTTTTTAGGAGGTGTATGGGAGGTACTGCTTTTACGATTTGTTTGTCTAAAAATGTACTGGATTTCATAATACATATCTTTAAGGAGTGTTTGCTCAAGTAGCACAAACATACACCAAACTTTTAATCCTGTCTATATTCTGAAGGTTTGAGGGGTTTGTTCATACATCATTCATAGCATGATTTATACAACATTTCCTACTGCAAAAGAGTGAAAATTGATTTTTTTTTTTTCTGTCTGATTTATGCAGTGATAAGATGAGATATCCAAAATTCCCTTTGTAATTTGACACTTATGTGTCAGCAAAATTAAACAATTTATCCAAAGTTCAGATTTCTGCTCTGGAAACATAAAACAGAAAAGAGAAAGAAAACTTAAAAATAGTTGTCTATTAGTTACACTTTTACCCTATTCACCTTATAATGACCTACACTGTGAAATGCTGCTTCTCCATCTACCGAAGCCTTAGCAATTGTTACTCAAGCATTGAAGCTCTATCTGTAAGAGTCCTGTCTTGTTTGGACATTGCCTTGCTTTGAAAGCCCAAAAACCATTACTTCCGCCCATGGAATCTGGAGCATCTCTGATTTAATCTATCCGTTAAAGAGGTTTATATGTCAAATAACATTTACAGCATATCCAGTGATCCAATGTTTGCATTTGTAAGTAGTTTACAATCAGCACTTGTGTCTATTTAAAGCTGCTCACTCACTGCTGTTGTCTGTTTTTAGACATCAAATGGGGTGATGCATCACCTATGCTTTGTGCAGATCGGGAGATTCAAACTTTTATCACATTTGTGTTGTCTTTCCATCAAAGTTTCTCTGATATGCATTTGCTTGGAACTGCTCCTCCTGCTCTCCTTTACCTGAATAGAATATTGTCAATTTGGTTCCTGTACATCCCTGATCTATTCCCATTTTTACGTGTTGTACATATTGACATTTCTATAGACCATGTATAAGAGCTGACTTGCATGTTGGGAGGTGGATGGTGTTACAGTGAGGCAAGAAGGTTTCCAAGACAGCGACCACTGTTGTAGACAGTTTTAACATGAAGCCACTGGTTATTTTCGATGGGACGACAGGACATTTCCCAGCTGTGTTTTTGGATATTTTGAACCACAACAGGATTTTTTTCCTAACCCGAGCCAGTAGCCAAGTGGTTCTGTGCTTAAACCTAACCAGACTATAAGCACAGCATTATCACAACATGGATGTTAAAAACTGAACTTAAACAACTGTCAAGTTGTCGACACTTGTCCTGGAGGTTGGAATTACGGCCCTGTGACTTTAAGGCATTGCTTTCATTTCTATCTTCAAATCACTGAAGTTAAAGTTTTCATTGTAAACTTGTTGATGGCTCCATCTTGTATAAATTCCTGGAACAAAAATATAAATCATAGTGTTGCTCTTTAACTTGCTAAATCATTTATTGCATTTGTCCAGGGTACACAGCGCCTCTCACCCAATGTCTGTTGGGACAGGCTCCAGCCCCCTGCCACCCTCTGAAAGAAAAAGCTGGTGCACAGTTGCTGACTGATGGATTTTATTGCACAGAAATTGCTCTTTAGAGATTTTCACCATGCTGTATGCCATAGCTCATGCTGAGATTGTTTTTCTACCCTCTAAGTGTTCTCCGTTGATTCTTTTAGTTGGCACATTATGATTTTTAAGCTTTTCTGTTTCATGTCCCCGTGGGTTTTCTTACATCATTTAATGAAAAAGAATACAATGTTCATTGTCACAGTTGTAATTGTGTCCCAAATGGACTTGTGTGGGTTGACTGGGCGAAGACTAATTGTCTCGTCAAAGCACAATTTTCAAAACCCACTGGTGCCACTCACACATATCAGCGAACTAACTAATCTTGTCTGGAGCCTTTGAGTCTTGTCACCTCCCCTCTCTCCACCATATTGTCAGTTTTCGCCGTGAATTGTCATTAAAGCCGAATCAGTCTAAAAAAACCTTTCAAAAGGCATCTTTTCCTGAATGCTAGGGGCATTCCTGGGGCATGAAGCTCCTCTGGGAGGACATTTTTGAAAAAACCTGCTTTGCTTTTTCATGAGTTTTGAACAGTGATATGTAGATACTCTTCCAGGAAAGAAAAATAACTCCTTTTTTTAGCCTTGAAAGAAACTCTTTACGCAAGATAATTTAAAAAATGAATGACGCAAGCATTGAAATTGGTGAGTTTGTTAGTTGTACTCCTCAACAGAGAAACAGAGATGTTTGTCTGCGGGCTGATGGTTGGTACATTTTCATACAAAGGTTTGGTTATTTTGTGGAATTGTTGACAATTTTTAAAAAACTGGAACAAATTGTCCCCCTGTGTTGTTTGACAACAGCAAAGCAACTGGACCAATTGTAACCCCAGGGGGTGGTCCCTTGAAAACTGTTCTCTCAAGAAAAACAACACATTTGGTCATAGGTGCCAAATTTATGATTTCCCTGGTGATGCTTTAGGTCAGACAGCAGCAGTTCACAAGTTCATTAGGGATATGAAAGTGCAAAATGATGAAGTGATGAAACCAGTGGGTTCTCAGAAACTGCAGGGGACTGTCAGGAAACCAAGAAAGTTTAACAAAGGAAATTAACTCAGCTTTGGCTCACAGTTAAAACTTTGATTTCCCTTTTAGATGCTGTGCCCTATTCTCTTGATATGGTCACTTCATTTCCTCACACGTGCCTGAGCTCTTGAGCACACGCAGAATTAGCATCTATGACATTGGTTGTTTTGTTCAAATGCTACATGTACAGCATGTTTCTCTTGTGGTAATGCATATAATTTTTTTCCAATGTTCAAGAAAGTTGAGTATTGAGTCTCCACACCCATTGCCTCTTTGGTGAAAAGCTGCCTTTCTTGAACCAAATGATATGGTATTTTTTTTGCTGCAACCATGGCGGTGGATGAGATAATGGAAGGGTTATATTGTTGCAATGTGCAACCTCACCACTAGATGTCACTAAATTGTACATACTGCACCTTTAAGAAAATCTGATCCTGGACGGACTCTGCAGAGGCTGTTGACTAAGGTTGAATGCGATCTTTATCTTAGTCCTTAGTTTGTGAATAAACACATTGTACAGTATAATTACCAGTGTTTATCCAGCCATTATGGTCGCTTTGCATGCTTGGATGAAACTAATTATGACTTTTTTTTTCTTAATTGTTAATCATTAATCAGTTAATTAGCATTACGAGTCACCCATGGAGACTATATGTGTGTTTGGTTATGTGGTCAGCGTGCTGTAAAATGCATCAATTGAGGGTAGGCATGTGTGAAACGACATCAGCAGTAGAGACTATACCACTGGGTGTCTACTTGAAAATGTTTTAAAAAACAACAACATTTTTCTCAAACTTTCTATTGCTGCAGCACCTCTATTCACACAACACATTTAGCTTTTCACATATAACTGATAGCTTGACCACACACACACACACACACAGTTTGCTTCCCCATCAAGGCCAAATAGATTCTTCTCAATCCAATTTGGCATTCTTCACTAATGTGTACATTATATGTGGTCATAAAACCTCACTGCTGACCAGTGAATGCTCTTGTAGAAAGCTAAGATCTCTGCTTGGATTTAATAGTCTACATATAGAGGAAATATGGTGCAACAAATGCCTGTCAGACTGTTTATAAACCCCGCATGTCTAATGAGATCATCACTGTTGGTGGTTAAATCCACAATTTGACCATGTAAAGGTTAGCTGGGACAAAAAGGGCAGAGGTACATACTTGCAAAATCTTTATATCAGATTACAAGTTTCAGTTGGTGCTAGACTTCGACAGAACATTCTCTGCTGCTAAAGACAGTCTCAGTTAGAGAGCACTGTCCTGTGGGATAGCTCCTGGTCAGAGAGACATAAATGTTTAATTTGGAAGTTATTACGTCGGAATTTCTATATTTTATTGAGTTGTTTTGGGGCAGACTAACATTTTTCTTCTGCGACAGAAAGATCTTTGTCCTCCTAATGTTTTCCGGATACAGGCAGTGGATTTTTTTTTCCTCTGTTGAATCATTGCTGATGTTTCTTGAGCTCACCCATAATGATCAGCGATTTTATCTAGAACATTCACTGTTACTACAGATTGAGTCGACCGATTATCACAGAGTGCAAGGCATAACGGAGCATAACAGGGCTGTACTTCTTAGCTGCCTTACTCTCCTCTTCCATATTTTAGCAGTAGACATCTTTCAGTGAATCATAACTGACTGTTATCCTTGGCCTCCGTTTTACTGCAGTTAATGTAACTCCACGGTGGGAGAAGCCTCTGTGATATGCTGTTGTCAGTGGTACAACTTTTAAATAGGGTAGCTTTATATTGTTTTTTTAAACTAAGACCTCTGTACACAACGACTATAATGAGGCGGCAGTGTTTGTCTGGCCTTGCTAATCCAGACATTTACGTGTCTCTTTTATTGACTCCTCTTCCTCTTTCCTCTTCCTGTTCATACATTTCCATATGATGCATCCATAGAATATTACAGTGGTTAAACCAAGAGGGCAGTGAAAATCTGTACTGAAATCAGCAGCAGGAGAACTAGTTAGCTGCTAATGGAGCTAAAGGCTTACAGCTCCCAGTGCTGATAGCTTACAGGAGAGCTAAACATAAAGCAGGACTGTGAGTTTCGGCTCAGGGGAACCTAAAGCGAAAAACGCTGAATTGCATTTTAGTGTGACAACACAAAAAGTCTACAGTACGTAAATTAACTGAAGTACATTTATTAAATGTCACCACTAGCCACACAACATGTACTCTGTTTACAGTATAAAGTCCTGGTGACCCCCTGGAGGTCTGCAGAACCTCTGATATGGGGACTGAACATGCAGCGTTTTTCCTGTTGCATGTGTTTTTGGAGTTTGTGTGTTTTTTGACTTTGCATTGTTTTGCATCTATATGTGCATGTTTTTCTGAATTGAGGTGTTTTTGGCCATTGCACCACGTTCATATATTTGCTTGTGCTGTGTGTAGTTGCAAAGTTTTTTACCTAAATGCTGCACATGTTATTTTTAAACCGATGAAGATGTTTTCTTAATTTGCTTGTGTTTCCTCTATATTTTTGTCTATTAAATTTTAGCGCCTTCGCCCTTATCGTCCACTGTATTTTACTAATGCTGAGCATTACCAAAGACATCAAGTAAACCACTTAAAATAGAAATACAAACATACAAAACAGACATTAACTAATTAAGACAGAGCGGTAGCAGATACTTCTGTATCACTCGGCAGCAGCAGCAGGGTGAACAGACTGTGGCTGGCAGGTGTGTTGTCTTAAAGTATCTTTTGGGCTCTGTGCAGACATCCCACCAATATCACTGATGCTGGCAGTACTTTAAGTGAGATTTATGGAACAGAACTATGCCTATGAATAGGTTCATAAAAATGACACAAAGGGTGCACATATTTCTGTATTTGTGCATATAGTCTTTGACAATTTAGTTGCAAACCTATAACTTTGTCAGACTCACAATAGTTGAAAAACAAATGTATGCAGCAGACACAGAGATATCCTTTTTTATTGCACACTTTATTTTCCTTGTCAAAACTTGGTGCCTAGATTACCCAAAATGAACCTCGACTGTTGGCAGTTCAGTTGGAGATTCGGGTGTGTTATGCTAGTAGCATCTAAGGTAGCCTGGAGCTGTCTTAGAAGATAATGTTATATATCATCTCCTACGAAACAGCAAAGCTTAAAGACTGCACTCCAAATGTACTCAAACGTATGAATCCAAAAGACCTGCACTGCTCCATCAGTGATAAATTCTCTCTCAACAAAGCCAACAAAGGTTTCCTCTCTTCATTGTAATGTATCACTGCATCACTTTTTCTCTTTTACAGACTTGTGAAAACTCTTCATGAAGTTGAAAGGATAAAGTTCTTCATGTAAAACTTTTTTCCTACTAACTCAGATCCCATTAGGCCCAGAGATATATGGCATGAAATTTCTCATTAACACTCTCTTCCTGAAGGGGTTTTCTATTGCCGAGTTCTGCAGGCGTGTGTCTACAACAGTTTGAATGAAGTGTCAAGAGGAGCCAGTGATCACATAAGCAATATCTTTATTGATATTAAACGAATCAAATAGCAGAGTAGATATACCAGCAGAGGGGCCATCCATTCAATCCATGTTTCATCAAGCTACCTATTAGCGTTGGAGCCGGATCAGATTATCTATTAAATAAGGCGGCGGCAGAAACAATTGCACAGGCTTGTCTCTCTTTGCACTTAGGTGTATTAGATTTAGATCCATTAATATTTTGCAGTTCTTGGTGACAGAAGATCTGACACAGAGTAACCTCAGATGACACTGCAGATAATATTCTATGATATCAAATGAAGTCTCCCTCAAGAACACCCCTGAACCTTTTGAAAGATGAAACTTGTTAATTGTTATCTTTTTCTTAAAGGTTGTTTGCCAGTCTAATTGGTAAGAGAATCCTTTTACATGTAGCTAATCAAAACATTTCAAATGAAACTGAACTACATGGCAGTATCTGACTTCATTATAAAACTGACATGGCACTGACAGCCAGACAGCTTCTGCAACACAGCTTCTAGCTAATGTTTCCTTACCTTAAAACAAGAGCACATGGCTAGCTACTGGTGCAGTGTAGGCAAATGCCAGGGGGCAGCATGTGGTTGAATGGGTGCACTGCTGCTGAGAAAGAATTATGGGTGGAGAAATCTTCTGACACACTCACAGTAAATTACCTATTGTGTTTTGTTCTAGCTGTTCCACACAGATTCAAGTGAGATCAGTTATACAGCAACCAAATGTTTGGTAAATATTTCTTCAGTATTACGTTGTGTCAGAGGTTTATTACTGAATTCAAAGTTTAATTGACTACATGGCAATTTTTTTTTCTCAAGGGCTTTAGACTAACTTTGCAGTGCAAGCTTTGAATTTGAAAATACGCAAAGAGGACTCACTGAATGCAACCTTAAAAGCCTATAGTCATCAAACAGTAGTATTCGAAATAAGTTTTCAAATGTAACCCTGATTCTCTGAAATATCCAGATATAAAATAAACATTGTTTGATGGCACTGCATGAGCGTATCCCTTGTGTTGCACCTTGACTTGCTGGACTCAATACGATGACTGGAATCATCATAAAAGCAATCACATAGGTTGACTGTTAAGACAGGTTATCATGACCTTTATTTACCTTTCTTGTTGGATGGCGACCTCTTGTGATTATAGTAATTATTGCAGCAGCAAAGGGAGGCAAAGCTAACGTAGAGCAAACAAGCACACTTTCACCTAGGATGCTTCATTCCTATGTGAAATCAAAATGCAATGGTAAGTTATTTTAACATAAATAATGTAACTGAAGTTACGTAAGTATTGTAGTAATTTTAGCCATTTTCTTTTTACAAAACCTGATCAAGTAACTAAAAAAACAACAAAAAGAACACTGTGATCATATGATGAGCGTCTGGTACACCTGCACTGGTACCCTGCAGCAGTCGTTGGTTTGGGAATGGATGGCAATCAACCTAATTAGATCGTTAAGGTATGAGGATCTGTTGGCGAGCAAAGCCTTCACCCTAGTTGAGCTCCAGTAGATTTTATTGTGGTGATGTAGGACACTTCAATCCCTGAGCTCTGGGAGAAATACAAACCTACAACTCATACTAGAGTAATCGTTATCATTTAATAATTTAATAATAAGTAATAATTGACCTTGTTTGCAGTTTGAAGTGTCCTGTCAACAGTTTCGCAGACTACTTTTTTATAATGAGTGTCCATGGGGACAATGCTTTCCGGGCCACAGGGGAAGGGGTTTTTGTTTTGCTTTTCTGTAGGTTTTGAGTTTGCAGGATTTTTAGTGGCCACTGGGACAAATTAGCAGCAAGTCTGAGTGCCGGTGCCATTTCCAGCTCTATTAATACATCCATGTCACTGGCTTGAAAGTTACAGGCAATGGCACAGTTGTCAATCAAAATACAGTTTCTACACCCAGATTTTCAATTATGCTAAATCGCCCTTTTTAGAAAGAAAGGAAGAAAAATGTATCCATATGAAAATCAATTTGACCTGACTTGAAAATTGGAATTCCTTTTACTCTTTTGCTCAGTATAAATAAAATCAAATACAAATGGAACTAAAGGAAAAGGAATAATTGCCCTGGTGACAATTCTGAGTCTAATTTTATATGTATAAAGTATTTAATTTCCCTAAGCTTTTATGTCCTTCATCTGTCAGGAAAAATAAATGTTGAAGTGACTGAAAGTGCTTATGACTCTCTCTCTTTTTTCTTACAGTTTGTGCTTCCACCATCCATTTGACACTCTTCAGTCCAACATACAAAGAGAACAAAAATCAATACACTTGAGGAGTGGTTGGAGGGCCTTTATCTTTTGCGGCGGATGATTTGGCTGTGTGAATTATTCATCAGCAGAAAGCTATGGCCTGTGCTGGTGAGCACAGAGGATAGGAATAACAGCTTTTCCTTATCACTCTTAATCTTAGAAGCTGCAGTAATGCAATTCCTAACATTTAGCACTTAATGGTGTGTCAGAGAGGGAACATGATCTAAGACCATTAGGGCTGTTTTGTGCTGAGGTTCAAAACAGGCTTTTCGCCCCTTATCTCTGCCAGCGAGCTGACTAAGGAGGCAGGAAGCCGTGAAAGGTGTGAGGAAAGTCAAGTTTGGGGATACAGTCAACATATCAAATGGAGTAAGTTCCTCTGGCTGTTTCACTTACTCTGATTGTTATCTTTGCATTCTAGATTGCACTATTTTGTTAATACTATTGACCTTTTCAGTGTCTCTATATTGCTTGCAAAACTTGTGTGAAACTTTCCTTCACGATGCAACTCTGAAAACTGTGAAACCTTATTCATTTCATATCCTAACTGCATACTATTTATCCCTAATGATTAAATAAAGATGTACCGCATTGAAACCTTTGAAAACATGAGCTATGACAAAACATATTGCAGTTTTTGGCAACAAATGCAAATTAATACCGTGAGAAACAGAGGACGATTGATCCTATGGTTTGAATACAATGTGCTCTTTTATCAACCTGTGTGTACGTGTGCATAATGTTCCCATCTGGTTCAACAGTATCCTCTGCTGCCCAAAAGTTGTTTTAGCTTCTCGTACTTCAGTTATTTTATGCCTCTGCTAGTAGAGTTGGCCACTGTTAGCTAACATTACTTAGTGCTGGAACATAAAACAGTCAATGAAACAACAAGTAAGCTAACATCTATCTTTTGTGCTTACAGGCTATCAGTAGGAATAGGATTTATTATTGAATTAGTGTTTATTGCTGGTGTTCGGTCAGATGGACCCGTCCTCTCCAATAAAAAATGTGTTCCTTCAGGAACAATTCAACATTCCAAACTTCATGCAGCCGTGCCGGCCTGAAGCAGAGCAGAGATGCTGCCACATCTTAATGTGGAAGGACCCTGTACATCTTCTAACTCTACAGTATGCTAACTCAGTGTAGTTTCTGTGTGCAACAACTGGTAATGTCCTCACTCTCTCAAATTGTTCTTTATAATTACTTGCTCCAAAACAGTCTCACTTGTTTCCACTTCCACTAGTCAGCAGGTGTTACTGACTGCTGGCTCTTGGTCTGGGGAATGGTTGACTTCCTTTAAGGCTTTTATGACTGTGTTTTTGTGAAACGTGTATCAGGCTTCTGTATGATCAACATTGAAGGTACTCTAAAGAGTTTTCCTAAACAATGATATGTAGACTCCTAAAAGATAATCCCATTTGATAATCACCAATGACTCACCAAAATTGTGTGGGGGTCGCTGTAGACCCTGCCATCAGCCTGTGTGTCCTTGGGGATTTGTCTGGGTGTGTAGAAATTGTGTTACACCTAACTCTAACGGCTGTCGCCATTTAGCTTTTTTCAAGCCAAAAGTAACCCCATTTGGGCAAGAGAGTAGAGCTGGGGAGGATACTAATTGGATTCTAAATGACAACTTGAGTTCACTCCATAGTAGTGACTTGACAATCAAGAAGTAGCCACTCCCTGCAGAATACCTTGTTTAAGTGTCTATTTTACTCTAAATGGAACCACAATTTACAAAACAAACATCAAGCTGTAGCCAAAAAGACTTGAAATTAGTGATAGAGACAACAGACGTATTAGAAAACTGTTTATTAAGGCAATAAATCAAGTGAGAATTGCGTTCATTTTCTCATAAGCTTACATACAATCAGTCTTCTTTTTGAAACCAGTGGAGTCGCCCCCCGCTGGCCATTAGAAAGAGTGAAGGTTTATCACTCTTCTGTGCTGGTTCACTTTTCTGACTCGGAAGCTCCATCCATATTTTATACAGTCAAGAATTTATGCAGACCAACAGTGACTTTTCGGGTCACCGTATAATAGACGGGAACATCTGCAACCAAAGTAACCGTACAGTACTCATATACGATGGCCTTGGCCATACAATTCCTTTGAAGACAGAAATATTAAAAATGCCTGAATTAAGGAGACAGAAAATTCAATGATGAAAACTAAACTAAAACTTTCAAAAGGAAAGTGATTCACTCCAAGGAATATTTTTGCCAAAGAAACTTAATCAAAGTCAAATGTCAAAATCAGCACTGCTTCACATACTGATCGATATGCGCTGCAACCACAGCAGACTGTAAGAACTGTGTTTGAGCTCAGTGCAGAGACAAATTCCATCATCATGTGGGTGATAACAGAGATGACAGTGCATTCAACTATCTTTCGTCTGCACAAGTTGGATTGAAATAAATAGTCACTCAGATATTTTTTTCCCCTTTACTGACCGTGATAAAACTTCAACCCCAAAATGTAAATATAATAAAGCGTCGCTGCAGTTTTTATGTTTTCAAAGCTCACAAACACGTCTCTATCTGCTGCATTGTCAAGACAGATCCCCCTCCCATTCTTTTCACATCTGCAGCTGCTTCACAATTGAGGATGGTGCTACAACCTAGTGACATGGTGTGGCATACAGAGACATTTCATTGTCAAACCGACAAAAAGCAAATGACAAAGATCCATTGTTGTTAAACAAATATAAATCTGTACAACCCAGGCACTGGATGCTGCTGTTGGATCTCTGCTCTAATTAGCTTAGCTTGATTGATTGTCTGTGTTCAAGTGAGACTGTTTGAGAGGGGTGACGGTGAGAACTTTCCACACAAGCTGGCAGAAGTGAGAGGTAAAGACACGAGAGGTAAAGGGAGTCCAAAAATTGTGTGTGGTGTGGCTGGTGTGGTAATGCCTGCTATAAAACTGTGCATTAAATTATCCTTGATTTCTTGTGCTGAATGCATCCCAAATCCAGCAACACAACAACCCTCTCTCCTTAAACTTTTATCTGTCACTAAATGTCTTTGCCAAATGTGCTTTGGAGAAAACCTGCCGCAAGGATTATGTTCCCTGGCAGAATTTGTCTGCATGCTACATCCATAACACTGGGGCACCAACTTTCATGTCCTGTGTCCCATGTGTGGGCAGATTCAGGCAATGGAAATCAATGAGGTGATGGAATGAACATGGTTTGGTTGGAAAGAGTTGTTAGTTTTAGTCAATATTCTAAAAAATACACACTATTGTGTCACCAGTGCTTTTTTTCCCTCAATATCTAACCGAGGACACTATTTATCCTAATCTTAATGAGCTACTTAATCATATGGACGGTAACCATATGTACAGTGGGTACGGAAAGTATTCAGACCCCCTTAAATTTTTTACTCTTTGTTAAATTGCAGCCATGTGCTAAAATCATTTAAGTTCATTTTTTTCCTCATTAATGTAGACACAGCACCCCATATTGACAGAAAAACACAGAATTGTAGACATTTTTACAGATTTATTAAAAAAGAAAAACTGAAATATCACATGGACATAAGTATTCAGACCCTTTGCTCAGTATTGAGTGGAAGCACCCTTTTGAGCTAATACAGCCGTGAGTCTTCTTGGGAATGATGCAACTAGTTTTTCACACCTGGATTTGGGGATCCTCTGCCATTCCTCCTTGCAGATCCTCTCCAGTTCTGTCAGGTTGGATGGTGAACGTTGGTGGACAGCCATTTTGAGGTCTCTCCAGAGATGCTCAATTGGGTTCAAGTCAGGGCTCTGGCTGGGCCATTCAAGAACAGTCAGAGTTGTTCCGAAGCCACTCCTTCGTCATTTTAGCTGTGTGCTTAGGGTCATTGTCTTGTTGGAAGGTGAACCGTCGGCCCAGTCTGAGGTCCATAGCACTCTGGAAAAGTTTTCGTCCAGGATATCTCTGTACTTGGCCGCATTCATCTTTCCTTCAATTGCAACCAGTCGTCCTGTCCCTGCAGCTGCAAAACACCCCCACAGCATGATGCTCCCACCACCACACTTGACTGTAGGGATGGTGTTGGGCAGGTGATGAGCGGTGCCTGGTTTTCTCCACACATACCGCTTAGAATTAAGGCCAAAAAGTTCATCTTTGTCTCATCAGACCAGGAATCTTATTTATCATAGTCTGGGAGTCCTTCATGTGTTGGCAAATTCTATGCGGCTTTCATGTGTCTTACTCTGAGGAGAGGCTTCCGTCGGGCCACTCTGCCATAAAGCCCTGACTGGTGGAGGGCTGCAGTGATGGTTGACTTTCTTGAACTTTCTCCCATCTCCTCACTGATCTCTGGAGTTCAGCCACTGTGATCTTTGGGTTCTTCTTTACCTCTCTCACCAAGGCTCTTCTCCCCCGATTGCTCAGTTTGGTTGGACGGCCAGCTCTTGGAAGAGTTCTTGTCATCCCATACGTCTTCCATTTAAGGATTATGGAGGCCACTGTGCTCTTGGAACTTTAAGTGCAGCAGAATTTTTGTATCCATGGCCAGATCTGTGCCTTGCCACAATTCTGTCTCTGAGCTCTTCAGGCAGTTCCTTCGACCTCATGATTCTCATCTGCTCTGACATGCACTGTGAGCTGTAAGGTCTTATATAGACAGGTGTGTGGCTTCCTTATCAAGTCCAATCATTAGAATTAAACACAGCGGACTCCAATGAAGGTGTAGAACCATCTCATGGATGATCAGAAGAAATGGACAGTACCTGAGGTAAATATACAAGTGTCACAGCAAAGGGTCTGAATACTTATGTCCATGTGATATTTCAGTTTTCTTTTTTAATAAATCTGTAAAAATGTCTACAATTCTGTGTTTTTCTGTCAATATGGGGTGCTGTGTGTACATTAAAAGGAAAAAAAAATGAACTTAAATGATTTTAGCACATGGCTGCAATTTAACAAAGAG
>OMLP01015785.1:0-23525 GCA_900302685.1 Spondyliosoma cantharus
TCCGATTACATTAGGGAAACCGGCTCTTGCTGCAAATTGCGCTTTAATGTTGGCCTGTTCAACAGCGTTGTATGGGAATTTGATATACCTGGATGACATTCTTATGATCCCGTCCCACACAGCTGGCATGGCTCGGCTCAGACTGGACTGGCACACTCCTGACCGGTCGGCCAGTTCCCTCTGGAAGGCTCCCGTTGCCAGGAAACCCAGAGTGGTCAGCACTTGAGTGGACACGGACAACCCCTGGCTCCTTGCGGTGTTGCGTTCTAGGGCCGGCCGCAGCTCTTCACACAGCTCCAGTAACACTGGCCTCGGCAACCTAAAACGACTCATGAGCCAGTTGTCGTCATTTGCCAACAGATCTTCCCGTTCTCTAAACACCCTCTCACGTCTGATGTTTCCATTTGCGATGTCTTCTAACAAGGCCAAGGCTGCCATTGTTAATGCCATTTTTTCATCACTTTGCGCATGCTTTTATATCCATCCATATGATTGCAAACATGTGTGTGTTATTTGTCCATTAATGTGTCTCTGATGTGCACATTACTCCGAGGACTAATTGTTTTCACAGAATTAACAGTTTCCCAGCATCACCTCTACGTGTCGCCAAAAGAACAATAGCTGTAGAAAAGTGCGTACGCCAGCCATGAAGCTGCCGTGGGCCACCGCACATTTCCACGGTCATTTCACTTTTGATACATCTGAACGTTGGCGTGGAAAATGACGTACGCCACTTTTTTGTGCGTACGCAACATTGATACATGAGGCCCCTGGTCTTTAGAAATGACTGCTGATCAGCTGTTGTCCGTGTCACGTTTCAGTCACAGGTGACTCCAGTGTGTCGACGCAGCTGTCTAATTAAGAGGGGGCGATGCGCCGTTTGACGCTGCAGAAAAACCTCGAAAACAGGGACTATTCAACAGGTAATGTAGTTTTGTTGTTGTGGGCTTTTTTTTGGCAAGTTTCAGAAATAACAATTAGAAATATTTTTTTAGTAAAAAAATGTTTAAAGTTAATCATTTTGATGTGTTTTTTTCTTCCCTCATTTGTGGCGCCCCTATGGATGGATGGCGCCCCGAGCATTTGCCTATACTGCCTATGCTAAGGGCCGGCCCTGGGTATATCGTCTCACATGACAAGACATATTGTTGACACTGAGGACTCTGGATTGAGACAAAGTGTGTAATGTTGAAATGCTTAAATGTTCACTCTAGGCAAGTAAAAAAAACACTATCTGATTCACTGTCCTCTTCCTGATTGGCGTAACACCAAGCATTGACTTAATGTCTCTATCACTGCCTTTGGCATCGTATATATTCCTGCAGCCCTCAATGTCAGGGTTTTAATGTTCTCTAGTTAAGCAGACATCACTTTCACTGGAGTGAGTGTGGCAGCCATCCATTTGTACCATTAAGAAAATCAATTCAGCATGCTCTGATTTTATTTAAGGAGGCTTGCAGCATATACGGAATACTTACTGCAATGTGCTTTTAATGAGTTGAGAGTCTGTAAATGCAGTTCACCCTCAAGTGCACTTAGTAACATCATCAGTGATATAAACTACATATTTTTCTTAGCCTGGGATAGTTACTTGGGTGTTTTACAGATGTGACCTGCTTACATTCAGTCAGTCTTAACAGATGTACAGTCTTCTAACAGGAACGACTGGGCAACTTTACATGAGGTTGGGGGTTCAGTTTATCCGGCCTGTCAGCTATAGTATTTTTACGCCACAATATATTAGAATACGGTTGATTATGCTCTTTTTTCCCTTGCGATTTTATGCTCCAACTGGTTCTTGTGACTTCATTCACATGGAGACCTCTGGATAGCACAAAAGCTGTGCAAAAATTAAAACTTCAGTGATCTAAAACAGCATAATGTTCCAGCCCATTCTCACTAACAATGCGTCAAATACAGCAGTCAATGACCCAACGCTTTAAAGTCTGATGCTGTAGTTACCTGTCCAGTGTCAAAGAGTGAGAAAGTTTGTCTCAGGGAGTGGTTGTGTGGGTCAGTCGGGAATTTCTATCTGGACGCCTAGGTTCACATCCTGTCCGTTTTTTTAGTTAATGAAATGGAAGTAAATGCACACGAAGAATTAAGTGGCGTCACTACATATGTGACATCACTGTCGTAATGTATGGTAGATATTCAAAGACCAACTAGGATGTTTTCCTAACTCAGTCATTTTTTTTGCCTAAACCTAACCAAACCACAACTGCTTGACAACAGTAATAACATTCTGAAAGTCATAATATGTCATACTTTGCAAACTGTTTGCCGGCACGCATTATTAATGTATAAAATCTAAGCGGATGTTGCATATTACACATAAGTTGCTAACTTAACTACAGAACCTTTCACATGCAAAATTGATGAAAGAGGGTCAGGTAGAGCATCTTAGTTTGAAGCTTAAAGGTGCAATATGTAAGTGTAGGATCATTAACCCTGCTTTAATTTGCATGTGACTGGGAAATGTATCAGCCAGCCTGATGTCTTTAAGGACACCCCCTTGAAGGTTACAACATTATTGAACACACCAGGAAATCTTCCGCAGGACATCGAAAGGACTCAAACTCTAAATGGCGAGACAGTCTATTGCATGATAGGGCATTCTCCTGCGTGAAGTGATGATGTGTTATCAACATCTGGTTGTGGCGCGTAAATAAGAAAATCATTTGGGATACATCTATCCAAGGACGTTTTATCACTGGACACGGTGTTGGAGGTGGAGCCCTGTTCATTCCAATGAAAGCTGCTCAGTGGAGTTTTGAAGCCAAAGAAGTTCGACGTCGCAGCTATGAAAATACCTGGACCGGCGACTGAGCTGTAAAACTTCCGCGATAGCGCTCGGCTTACTTGAATGGGGATAAAATAATGTCATCATGCTGCTCTTCTAGACTTTTCAAATGTTATTGAACTGATACTATAAAAAAAAAACAAAAAAAAAACAACATTTCATTCAACAGTACATACAGTGCATACTGAATTATTTCCATTTAATTTTAAATCATAGGTTTATGTTTGCTTTGTCAAAGCATAATTTAAAGGAAAAAAAAAATACTCCATATTGTTTTGAAAATTCCAGTTAATTCTTTGGTTTAATTTTTTTGTTCATCATGACATAATACAGATATCTGACTGCTCTTTACCATACCATCCATAGTGGATCCATCAGTGTATGCAGTATGGGTTTCCTGTAATGCTCAGGTGGATCTTTTAAGATATTCTGCTTATACTTGTACACCTTGCTACAGTCACAAAACTGTCAGAATGTGGAAACTTGCAGAAGTTACCCATATAAAGCAGAAATTTTCAGGGGACATCTGCAGACCTGTTATTACCTACATGGACATGATTGCCCAAAAGGAACATTGCAGCCCAATTAGATGCAACACGAAAGGTGGGTCAGTACCATTCTAGCTCAGACGGAACATTACTAAGAAACGTTTTCAGCAGATAAAGCTTTGCTTTCATTAAAAAATACCTTATAAATGACAGTTCAAAAGCAAGTTGGTATTTTACGGTTTAACATCATAAATAAGTCATTATAAAACAATAATAAACAATCTTATATTGTTTTTGTTTTCCTTTCAAATTATACTAAGTGTCTGAGCAGTGTGAAAAGTGCTGAATGAATGAATGAATAACATGTGTTTGTATAACTATTAGTATTATAGTATCCTCCCATATTTAAAATGAACTGTTTCTATATCAAATATAAAAGAGTGAGTGAAATAATGGCAGACTTCAGCTTTTATTTCCATACATCAAATTCATACGAACAAAACGCACCAAGGTATTTACTACTTTTACTCACCGGCCACATTACACCGGCCAGTGTGTCATACACACTTCCTGTGATATTAATGTTTATGAGCATAGCATGTTGGTGCCACACTCAGCCCATAAAGGGACATTCAGTTTGTCATATCAAGTGCCCATCAGGTTTTCTGGGCCAACTTGCTTTTTAATACTGGCACGTTTAAAGTGAGCTCCGCGGTCAAATTAAAATGTTAATTAAAAGCACGGCTGTTTAATTAACAGGTTATGGCACAAACAATACGCACAGCACATTTGGCAGTGTTATGTTCACACAATGAAAACAATCAGTTTGGCAAAGCACAGGGTTGAATATGAAAGATTATGAAAAAGATTCAGGTTGTTAAATTTGTTGCACCTCCAGAAATCTGGGTCTCATTACTGTGTATAGCAATTTGTGCCGCTGGGGAAAACTGAATTTACAAAAACACAGTACTGGAAGAAAAACAGTCCAGTGTTCTTGTAGGCTCAGCAGATTACAGCGCACACACACACACACACACACACACACACACACACACACACACACCTAAAGGAATTGACAAAACCCCTGCATTTCAAGAAAAAAAAAAAAACAGCTCAGCACACACAGGACTTAGTCCGTTTAGAAGTGAGGGATTGGAAAGTTCAGGTCTGACCGCTGTTGAAAGTCTCTGACCTGTAAAACTGGAGATCCAATGAATAGAATGAATTCAATCTACAGCCTGTTGGAATAATAGATTTAAAAAGTGGAGCTTATGTATGAATAGATAAGTAGACAAATCAAATGACACCTCACAGTTGGCTCATCACATTTTACAACCACGTTTCACACTGAGACAGGTGCCAGTTTAAACAGCCCGCATAAAATCTGCATAAAATGGTCATTAAGTTGGCGGATGGAGACTAGAAGTCCAATAGTCACAAAATCCAAATATCCAGTTTGGATGTTGTTGTACTTCTGTAGATTTACTAGTGAAGAGCAAGTTTTACAACCTGAGAAAAAACAAGGCTTTATCTTTAAGGCAGGAACATCCTGTATATCTTACATGGAGCAGCACATCCTCTGTCTGCTTAATGCTCTGTGTTAACCACTTGCTCGTAAGTGCTGGTAAACACTTAACATGCAAGGAGCGGCAGCCGGATAGCCCCTCTGGACCTGAAAAATAATAATAATTATTAACTGAATAATAATTCAGTTAATGTTGCCACTGCTGCTTGCGTCTAGTTTTAATAAGACACAGCTCCCAGTTTAACAGTGCTGACATTGCCGCCAATGTCAGCATTCATTCCATTCACTGTCTGAGTTGGGGACTGTCTCCTCTACTGTGTGGGAGACAGGAAAGTTTAGGGAAGAGCTGTTGGTGCTCTTTGTCAGGTGGTGAATCTGTCAAAACAACTACTTAGTCCTCATTCTTTAAACCTTCAGTCTTGTGACAACAAGCAAAAGATACTGCAAAAAAACCCTTTTGATGAAGCTTTAGTATCACATTCGTGTGGCTGTGTTTTACTGTGAGTGGGGCCATTGCACTTATCGTTGGGACAACATCAATTGTCTGTGCAAAAGGGGCAATTCTGTTTGATGGGACAACATTATGGTTAAGGTTTGGTTATGTTACCCCCGGATTCCACAGGGCACATCTGTGATGCAGCCTCTAGAGCAGATTGCGGCCATTCTTGACAACTTAGATAGCAAAATTGTACCAAACACCCTCATCCGGCCCACACAGTGCACTTGGGCGGTCCGAGCCACAATAAACATAGCACGGTCAGATGCGAGCCAAGAGCGAACAGTATAGACCACATTAGATTGTTCCAAACGGTGTGTGGCCCGGATTAATGTTTCTGGTGTGGGCCAGATCTGGGCTGCAACAATTTACTATCCGGGAATGCTCGTGGGTCCGCCAGCCATTCCAAAGGAATCTTCTCCGTTCACACTTGGTTTATTTTCAACTGAAGCAAACAGAAGCCGTCTCAAGTGGCACAGAGCAGAGTGAGCCAGGCAGGAAATCGGGCACAGGAACGGCATGAGGCATTTGGTCAGTTTTCAAAATAAAACATCCTGCGTATACCTTGGAATCTACAGCAGAAGAATTTCGGAAAGAACAATAAACACACGCACAGACAAATGAAGAAACCACTTAGCTACGTAGTACACTGACCCATGGTGGAAACACAAAAGTCAAGGAAAAATGATGAAATAAACACAATTAGAGCAAGTTATCAATATCAGGCAGGCATGGCACTTTGCTTCTGAAACGCTCCCAGCTGGGTATGAAACCAAGTCCCAACAGCAAGGCCATAGAGACGTGCACAGTGGAATCAATGGTGTATATATCATAGTCGACCTAAATGGCTGTTCTGCTAATAAGGATGGGATGGGCAAATGCACGCCTGGTTTAGTTCCCTGCCTTGATGACGAGCAGTGGTTTATTCATGTTTTACCAAAGAAGTCTGAGATTATCGTATGGAAACGTATTTTCCAACCTGTTGTGAACTCATACATGAAAGAAACTAATTTTATAAGCAGAAGTCATGGATAAACAATTATATCTCAAATTTCATTTTGGTGCCACATTGTATTTGAAACGCTATAAATCAGTCTATGTCCATCGGTCCATGCATCCATCAAACAAGAAAACTCGAGTGATGAATCAGATTGTGAGAAAACTGGGATTGATGATGTGTCTTCATATTGAATGCCAGAATGTAAAATATAATGCTGAAATGCATAATAGTGAAAGTAGAAGATAAAAAAAAAGATAAATAAAATAACATTACATTTCAAACCAGGGGAAGGCAGTTAGCTATCTTTCAGGCACTAACATAAACTGTTTCTATCACACACACACACACACACACACACACACACCTATAGTTGATTAGGATACAGGACAAATTGGTCAGCTAATCACATCTAACAATGGCTTCCTGTTTCTCCACTCCACTCCTGCCCCCTGGGGAGTGTATGACATGACATGAGCTGGACTGTTGGGTTGAAATGTCACATTCATTAAACTGATCCACAATCAATAGCCGGGCTCGGATGAGGTCAATCATGCAGAAGAGGTCGGTACGGGCAAAGACACAGGCAGAGTTGTCACTTAATCTCACTACAAACACATTTTAGTTGTGGCAGGGTTTACAGTTCGTCTACAGAGGCACATTGACGGCTAATAAAACATTAAGATCAGCTTTCTCATTTTTTTTAGAACTTCAACTTATCTTGAATAAACATTAAAATTATTCAAATAATTATTTCAGCAGTTTTGATTCCATCGTTATGGACCTGTAGATGTGCTGTTACATGGTTAAAGCATCTAATTTAAGTTTTAATGTGCAAGACCAGTTTAACCATTGGCCTTCTGACTCGACTGTCATCATATTAAAATAAACTATGGGTTGTCACATACAGCTACTACCTGTCAGAACTTGATGCCTAAGTAGAGCACAATCATCCAGCTTATAAGGGCAGTATGTCATTTTTTGGATTACATTTATTTACAATATTAATGAGGTAATAATTAGCGCTGACACACTTAACACATTAACGCAAATTCCTCTTTTTTTGGTGCGCGATTAACACGTGCACATTACGACCCTCGGCACGCTCCATAGTTTGGGAAATCCGGATGTGATGAAGCGGTAATGTTTGTGGATGGCAGCAGGAACAAACCTTTTGAATGGCAAGTTCAGTTTCAAAGCCCTGCCAGATGGTTCTCTCCACAAGAACAACGTTATTTGCATTTACTGTCAATGTGAATTGAGTTACCACCGGAGTATGTCAAGTCTCATGCACCAGTGACTGGCAAGGCACACAGCTGATGCAGAGAGCTGTCCACTCCCATGTTGATAAGAGTATTAGAAACTTGAACAATATTCTTTTAAGGTACATTTAGAACAGATAAGAAATGAAATGATTTAATAATTCAATTGATTGACAGCCCTAATAATAATACAAACTCGGAAATATTTTCTGGATCCATAACTGAATAAACAAGATGACACGATTTGAAGCTAGAACGGTGGCAGGGTCCGGCAAATAAAACATTTGAAATGGTGTCCTTTAATGTCAGTTTGATTATTTAGTTCATTCAGTCATGAAAAACAAAGACAGTTTGTTAACTTAATTTGTTTTTTGGCATATAAAAAATAAATCTGTCAATGACGATCTTTCTCTTCTGATTAAAATGTCAAAAAACAACAACAAATGCATAGTGCACATGTAATCAGCACAGATTGAGCAGAAAAGTAAGCAAACTAGCTGCCGTTTGTGTTTCTTGACATTTCAAGACAACTGGCCTGCTAGCATTAGCTTTCTGGCTTCAGTTCGGTCAGTTTCTCATAACCAGAGATGATACCTTGTACAAAACAAAAACATCAGTGGTGATCAATTCCTCAGAATCACCCAAAGATAGCCCAAGCTATCTAGTCACCTGGACTAACAACAATCTTGTATACTACTGTGGATCCATGTGTAACTTTTTGGGCATGTTGTAATAACTTGATTTTCATAATGTAGAGATTTTACCCATCGTGCAAAAGCAACAATTCAAATTAGTCTAATAAACTTCCATAAAATTTCATAAAAATCTTTAGGATCAGAACTTGTAGGAGGTGTTTCCTACATTCTTGAATTTGAAAAAAGTTGTTTCTTTTCTCTGCTTGCAACGTTCAAGTTCAAGTTTATTTGTCCCTGTGGAACTGTCGGCTGTGCCACATAGAGTACAACGTAAAAAGAGGCAAACAAACATGAAAGAACAGAGCTGATGTAAAATACATCAACACAACCTGCAAAATCAGAATCAGCACAACCGCGCAGAAAGTATGAAGCACATTGACAAACTGTTCCGGTGGTAACAACACGACAAACATTTCCATAAATTGTCCTTCAATTAGAGCAGGCAGCTACCTCCTTCATCCCTGCAGCGAGGAGGGTAATGACTGCGGGGATGGATGCATGCTTGTATCTGGGATGTGTGGCAGCTGCCAGAAGAAAGGGCTCGAAACTCCTGATGCAGAGGCTGAGTGCAGTCAGCAAAGACGAGATTTGCCCTCTGCCCCACCTCTCTGTCGTACAGACCAGGCAGGCTACTCTAAGCCTATGGTTTTTCTGCCTATGCTCATCATTTTAGCCAGTGCATTCTTGGAGTTGATATTCAGACGACCAAACCAGGAGCTGAAGGAAAATGTCAAAATAGATTCTTTGTAGGATCGTTTGCTATCGCTGATATGAATCAACCCATTCCTTGTTATCGCAACAACAACACCACCTCATCACCAACATCTGTTTCCTTACCATCTGCTGCAGTCAGATCACGAGTCGGTAGAGATTCAACATCAGCCACTTTACCGCTGGATGGAGTGCAGCCACTGAGAGCAGTGCAGCAGGAGGTTTCTACAGTACCTACTGTATGTGTTTTAAGTTGATTTAGCCTTCAACCTACCTTAATTTGGTTACGTAGGCACAAAGTCATTTAAATGTTTTGTATTAAACATTTAACTGAACTTATTTATCTCAACATCCTCTTGAAGCTCTGTCATGTTCATCTGCCTCCCTTTCCTGATGCCTGTGCTCTGATCGCACTAATCAGAGTCTCTATAACAAAATTCGAACTGAGCGCTCGAGTGTGAAACAGGCTCCTGCACTGGTAAATTGAAACAACAAGATAAAGGAAATCATTTGCATTCTCAGCAGTCAGGTTACTAAAGTTGAGAGTGCGATGTTGTTTCTGCCTTGCGGGGGCACGAGGAGCAAATGTAGGTCCAGCTCGCTGCAGAAATCAAATGGTGCTGGAGATGAAACATGACGTTAAACAACCAGTTTATTTTACTCTCCAGAGGTCTACTCTCTTCTTGTGAAGTGTGTGTGTGTGTGCGTGGGTGTGTGTGTGTGTGTTCCCTCTCTGTTCCTCTCTGTAGTATTCAGCAGTTGACAGGTTGAGTCTTCACATGATCCTATTAGGACACTGTTTGCTCTCAGCCGACACAGCAGCTGCCTCGGCTTCAAGCTTACAGACGCTGCAGAGACCGTTCCTGTTAGACTCCCTCTGTCCTCTCACTCATTCTTTCCTTAAATGCTATTTAACCTTTTTGGAGAAATGGTCTTTCAATTGCCAAAAATTCAACCTAAAAACGGCCCAAGTGTTGTATTGAGATAACCTTGAAACATTTCTATCATCATTTGATCTGCAACCGGACTTTGTAAATCCACTTGGAACCATTTGAGGCCAGCCGTGAAGATTTTTTGAACCATTTCATTCAGGTTGGCGTGTTATATCAGTGTGGAAGGTGAAGAGGCCTCGCCATGCAGAATTACTGGAGGCACAGAGGGGGGAGGGAAGAAAGGGATAGCAGCAAACAACTAAACAAGGAAAGAACAAAGACAACCACAACATCGCTGAAACCAAAGAGAATTTCTAACGGGATAAAATGAAAAATGCTTTAATTTACGACACATAACAAGTCATGGGGAGAGCACATTACTAATTCAAAAGGCACCACAAAGTCTGTGAAATTATTCAAAGAAAGCATTACTAATTCAATCAGCATTACAAAGCTGCAAGATACAGCTGCAGTGTGAAAACTTCATATTTTCACTCCCCTTTATTCCTGAACTTGAATGTTCTCTCCGCTCAGTTATGTCCAGGGACATCATGTGACCAGAAGACAGTGCGAAGGCAGTGCACCGCATAAAAGCACCTGTGTGCCAGCGGTAACCCTCACTGATCATTTTGTTTCTGCAAGATCAGGTTGATGTGTGTTTGTGTGTGTGTGTGTGTGTGAGAACCATGTTTGTGTGAGAGGAACAGCCTCTGTGTCAGGCAGTTATGGTTGCCGACAGAGGTTTTGTCTTGGTGAGCTGGAAAATCTGCGGGGTTCTATAAAAACCTTTTGTGGCGGAAGAAATCTGCTGTTTGGTGGGTGCAGGCAGCACTCAGCGCCCTGCCAGCTGCTTAATGATATATTTAATGGGGCCAGTGAAGGTTTACCTGATTTATGGAAAATAAATGTGTGCACCACAGCTGAACCTTGAGCAGGGCAAGCTATTGTCCATTAAGCATTTAGTCTCGACGGAATTAAACACATTTCTAGTTCATCCAACATTAGGTGTGCAGCAGATATCAGAATGTATGGTTCAGATTGTAACATGGTTTTGAGTCACGGATTGTAATATATTTTGTGATATAACTATGTTTTCTAATTATTCTTTCAAATACTTTAAGTGAGGAACTGTTGCCCATAGTTTGTTGACGTGACCGGGGCCAACATGTTCATATTCTGACCCATGACTACTCAGTAGTGATGACTACATTACATGAGACCACACCCATCTTTGCACTCATCCTTCTTTTTATCTCAACCACACGCCGGTGAAGTTTCATCAGTTCCATAATCACAGAGCTAATACATTAGCAGCTGATGCTGCGGAAACTAGTAAATATGTCCAATGTTTGAATAAAATTGCAAAATGTATAAAAATATTCAATACTTTATTGTTACATCAAGGTGGCAGAAACAGCACCACCCATTGGCTGAAGGTGTCATATCCTGACATATACAACTACCTTAATTATTCTCCAGAAAATGTGTTTCTCTTATCAATCACTTTTCCCGTCAGTGGGCACTTTGTTTTGATGTTTGGGTAGTCCATCCATTTTTGACTGCTGTCTCTGTTTTGATAGCTGTTTTTGGTTTATGCAAAGAGAAATGTTATATTATGCTGTTAACAAGGTTTATGATTAGATGCCATCTCAGCTCAATGTATGTTAATCATCAATGTTAAAATACCCTGAAGTTGAAAGACTGTTAAACCAAACTTAAACTAAACTGAATCATGGATCAACAACTGGACTTGTCTGGAGCACCTTCAAAATGCACCCTTGCATCGTTGGAATGAAATTAACAACTCGACCGCTTGTGCAGTCTGTGTTTATTTGCCTCATCTAACCAGTGTAGCGTAGCTAACCTGTGACTTACTGGCAACATACACATAATTTGTGTTTCAGTATGTATGTACGTATGTGTGTGTAGTACAGCTCAAACACAGAGGGATCTCAGAACTGACAGAGAAACCAATTTCTTACCTTCATTCATCCATCCATCCATCCATCCATCCATCCAGCCATCCATCTTCTTCTACTTATCCTTGCTTGGGTCTCAGTGGCAGCAGGCTAAGTAGGGTATTCCAGAGGTACTTCTCCCCACCAATACTTTCCAACTCCTCCAAGGAGATCCCGAGCTGCCCCAATCCCCCCCCAAAGAATTGCCAACCACCAAAGAATCTCCATCTTAATGTGGAAGGGTATGTGCTCCTGTGATCATTGGAGCTATGTTCCTGGGGCCAGTAGCTCCCAGAAGGGTCTCCCAAGGCGAATTGGTCTCAGGGGAGGGCCCAGACAATGAACAATTTGAAAACCTTATGAATTAGCAACCAAAGGGATCGAGTACCTCACCTGGTATGGGGAAACTGGAGCCAGACCTGGGAGGGGAGCTTGCTGGCAAGTATCTAGAGACCGTGTCTTAATTCATGTGGCTCGAACAGACTCAGGTGGTTAGACTCTCAGTTAACCAATTGCAGCTGAGAGACCAGCCTCATCCACAAAGCAATCCCTGGCAGAGACTGACAAAGCATCACAGACACAGTTGCAGCTTATGGCACAGTCAGGGATACCTTGAGAAAGGACTTTCTCAAAACAATATCCAGCTGGCCAGACATCCTTGGATGTACCGACAGCACCCAACATACGTCTCGGGAGCAGAAGGTGCTATTGTGCATAAACAATTTCACATAAATCAGCATGGACACGTATAAAGGTGAGTCAAACAGTTCGTAGTGAGGCCAGGTCAAATTCACAGAAATGTACGGAACTGTTGTCTCTGTACATTTATTGAGGTTGACTATGGGAGCATGAGGAGAATGTTTCACTGAAGAAATTATGTTTTGCATTGTGTCTAAATGTACTTTAGACTTTAGGACTCTATTCTTGCACCTACCGGTAGTTTCTCGGGCTGCAATAATGATGCTCGCAGAAAAGATAATTATTACTGTGGGAGAAGGAATCTCCTAGGGCTCTAGGGATCGGCAGTTCAGGCCGTTGTACTGATTCCTCTGCATAAGGACCACCACAATGATGCCTCGTAGGAATGGCGCTCATCTGCACCCAGGTTACAGTTAACAATCTGCAGAGGAAGTGCATCAGCAGTTGGTGACAATGACATACAGATATATAGAAAATGCCCTTGGATGGAGAGGTTCTTAACTCATAGAACCATTTTTACATGTGTAACCTTCAACCTGTTCCTGTCCTTGTTCAGAATAACCACACATTAATGTCAAAAGGTAATGATCTTTTTTTATACATTAGATGAATGTTGCAACAGCCAACAAAGTTAGCACTCTTATCATTTTAGCTCTCTCTCCTTGACCTTGCCTTACACATTTTGGTGCTTTCTTTATTTCCTTTACTACTACCTACCACAGTCTTTTACGCACTTAAGTTACTATATGCAAAGGAAAAAACCTCACTGCTCAGCAACAATCAGTAATTCAATAGGCATAGGAGACCTTTGAGGGGAATTATTCATCAGCCAGCATTAGTATACAAATCATTCACATTTATCCATAGAGTTTATGATGAAAATGTGGGAGGAGAGTGCTTGTTATCCTGCTTATCTTCAGTTTTGCATCTCTATGCAAGAAATGATCTAGAAATGCTCAGGTTAGGAAGGTTGTGTCACTATGACCTATTTTTTTTTCAAGAGTTATTGTATAATAGGCTCAGAATTAACCTGTGGATCAGTATGTTTTATATCACATATGAAACAGAACAGAAATTTGACCTTTTGATAGTCCAATAAATATCAGTTTCACCGTGGAAGCACCAGGTTCAAGCTTTAGTTTTGTCACCTTTCCAGGTATCAGGAGTGCTGCTCTGCATCTTGTTCTGCATAAAACCACGAGGTTGATAGAACAGAAAGCAGAAACAAACACGGACTAAATGAATAAAATAATTTCCCTTAATGATCAGTGCCAATGTCATTGCCTTTTACTCTGTAAGTGGCTGATTTGACTTGGAAGCTGAAGTTTTTGTTCAAGTCACACTAGTGCCCTGTTGTGCAATTGGACAGTCACAACTCATTTGCATCACATTTTAAATATATAATATGAAAGAATTGTTCACTTAAATGTCTAAACCTTTTGTTACATATTTTGTTGAGTTGTATACTCCATCCCAGCTGTTTCCAATGATGTTCAAACCCACACAAGAGAGCACGAGGACAGAAGTCCGCAAATATAACAAAACATAAACTGAGTAAAATTATGTCAAAAAAACTTTCACTTTCTCATAGAAGCATGAACCTTGGTACAGTTGCACAGTTTTGAACCCTGAACATTCTCAGATATGAAGTCACCACAAAATCGCCACGTGGCGGCCATTTTACTTTCCGCCATAATTCCGCCATTCATAACTGAATCATGTTTTTTGCATCATATCCCCTAAACCTCAGTCAGTGGCCAACGATTAAAATGATGCTGTCTACAACATCAAAAACTGTTCAGGTGAACAGTTAATGGTGAATCCATTGACATTATGAGACTACCAGTGTCTGAGAAGCTAAGTGAGACTTTGTAATACCATGTCAGTTGCATGCATGTTGTGAAGAGTTTAAAAAGCGCAATCCTTTGTTTATTAACCATGTGAACATAGTGAATGTAAAGTGTATAACAATATTCAATATATGTAAATGTTTTAACCTTCATTTATTTAGGGGAGTTTCACTGAGAGTCCTCTATTCTTCAGGAACACCCTGATCACATTCACACAGTTACCCATTCACAACTGAAAGCTCCCCAGTACAACCAGTCTCATCTGCCGGCCACTGGAGCAGTCAGGGTTACGGGCATTGCTCAAGGGCGCCTCAGTGGTGGTAAAGGGGTAGGGGTAAGTGCTGCCAGTCCAGGGATGACACTACCACGGCCCCCATATGACTTTAGCTTCTTGCTTGTGGCGAGTGTCTGGTGGAAATAAAAATGAAGGTTTGGTAAAACTGGAGATCATCTTGCAATGGGATCAAACTCACCCTGTAGTGGACATTAGAGAAGTGATTTTGACGGAACAAATGAACTGTATCATGTTAAACGTTGTTCATTCCTTGTTCTAGAGTGATCTCTTTTTTTGTTGTTGTAGGATTTGAAAGAATCCTAAACCAATCCTGAATAGGACCTGTTCCTCTTCGATAAGTGTGTGGTCAGGACTGTTGATTACTTCAGCTTTCCCAACAAAATAACTATTACTGAGCAACTCAATATGTTAGCTGCAGGCTTACAATATAGTCATATTATATTAAAATAAATAAAATAAGTTTGATTTGTTTTATTATTGTCATATTAACAACATCAGGTGTGGACAGTGAAAGTCGTACCTGGATGCAGGTTCAGGTACAACTTTCACTGTCAACAATATCAAAACAACAACAAATCAACAATTTTAAAATGGTCTCGCAAGATCAAGACCTTAATGACATGAGGAGGTGGTGCTCAAACATTCCACAGGGGCCAGAATCAACAGAAAATAAATGTTACTATATTGTCAGGGTAAAATCCCAAAATGTTCTCCGCAACATGTATGCAGATATGATATTCTAGGAAAGGATGACCACATTTCAGCTCCAGTGTGACCTGGCCTGATATCTAACAAAATGTTCTTGCCAAAACCAGCCCTGAGCCTGAAGCCATTTCAGCATCAAATTTCCCCGTCAGTCTTCCTCTTTTATTTTTCTTCTCCTTTGCTTCCTCTCTGCCTAAAGCTCACATGAACATGTGCCATGTGGGTCAAACATTTGCCCAGTACCTTTTACTCCCTCGTGCTTCCATACTAGTACTTCAATTAGCATATGTTAGCTAACACGCTGATCTAAGATGACAAATAATGTAAACATTATACCTGCTCTGCATCTTTATGTTAGCTTTGTTACTATCAGCATGTTAATGTGCTATTTAGCATTTAGCACACATTGCAGCCTCACAGAGCTGCTAGCATGGCAGCGAACTTTGAAATGGATCTGTCTTCATTACCAGGAAATGTTAGAAACAAGAAGTCATCACAGGAGAAAAATAAATGTTTTTCCAAAACACAGTGTGCGATAGAGTATGGACGGTACAGTGCATATTAATTGCATATTAACTGCCTGTGTTGGTTTCATCTAGTTGCTTCTGTTTGGAACGACAGCATTTGGAGTGTAATTAACTTCAGGTCCAATTTGGACCTGTTTTATTGTAACAGTCATGTGAGGATTGTGCTTCTGAGTAAAAAAAAAACAAAAACATCAAATGCACCTTTGTGTGCTCTTTGTGTCCTGGACACAAGCCTGATAGTGAGAGAAATGAAGCATTCTGTATTGATCATGTCTGAATCTATAGGTCTCTGCTCCTCACATATCTATAGGCCCCTACATTCCCCACCACTCCATTACAACAGCCTGGATCCTGCTGACCTCAACAATAGTCTGCTCTACATTCCCATATTCACCCGGTGTGTTTGTGTGCGTGTTCCTGTTATCTCCCACGCCGTAATAACAGCTCTTTTGGCCCCGAACAGAAGCCAAGAGTGTAGAGCAAAGCTATCATTGCCAACATAATAGACTTATTTTACAATGCGAGTGTGTGTATATGTCTGTGTCTTTTGCCAGCAGTTACATCTAGTTTATCATTGATAAATTCATGTCCCTGAAACCCCCCACTTGCACCGCAAACATGCACACTCACTAACCCGTGCGATTACTCACCCACCCACACTTAGTAGAATGCATTACGATTATGGACTGTCTGCCTTTCTGCAGCACAGCCACTTCAGGGGTGAAGAATAGGCGAGGGAAAGATGGATGTGGGTAGATGCAAATCCAAGTAGATGCTAAATCTGACTCTCAGGTACTGATTACTCTACACTTGACTATTTTCCCCACAGACATTACTGTTTTTTTTTTTTCTTGTGCGGGTAGAACTTTTTCAGCAGTTAAAGTAGATCTGGTGGACTCGGTATGAGGCACAGCGGGATCCATTCTGTTCATGTAGAATGACCAATCCAATCACCACTAAATGTTAGCAATGTACACTTCTGCAAATTATGGATATCTTGAAACTTTTATGCTGCCACGTTATGTTGTTCAAGTTCGGAAGGTCCGGTTGGGTTTAAAAAACATTTGGTCAGGGTTAGGAAAGTCACATCACAGCTGGAGATGATGCAATACCTCCTCATAAACACCATGTTGCGTCACCATATCATCACAGTCCTCTCCTGTCAGGAACGTCTAATGTGAATGTGATGTGACACGTTAAGAAAAGAATATGCACATGGGAGAAGTCTTTGTCCATTTATTCTTCTTCAAACACAACCCAGTATGTAGTAAAGCAATGTGAACAGCAGGATACCAACCCCAGTCTCCTGAATGAGAGTTCTGTACTTAACCCACTCAACCGTGACAGCTTGCTCCAGAGGCGTTTCGTGTCACTGTTTATTTATTTGCTGCGACGGTCCTGGGACAACGTTAATAAAGATGTTTTAACAGCCATTAGGACATCAGAAACGCCACATAAAGGTAAATGTGTTTTTTCAGGGCTCATCTATAGTAATTGGATGATCTGATCTGGTTGAGGCCTTGTGACAGTCCTTGCTTGATGACCTTCACTGCTTGCTCATCAATGATGCTGTTTAACGGCGTCCACACCGGCAAAACAGTGAATATATTCTAACCATCACTGTGAATGTGCATTCTTCAGTGCTTTGTTAAAATTTGGCAAACTTTGATCAGGTTCAGACTACACAATATGTTTGTCTGTTAAGATGGTCACTGCATCAAGACTGTGACATTTCCCAACAACCAACAACACATTGTTACTCTTTCACTTTGCGTGTTTGCATTTGTGTATGACAGAGTGCGCTGTGCTGTGGAGTTTGTCCAAGATCTGCCATGTGTTGTCATCCACTGTGACATTCTACAAGGGATAAAACGATCAATTCTGTTTTCATTCCTGATGCCCTGCGGCTATCATCAGGCTGACATTGTTTTGTCTGAACCCAGCATTAGTGAGCCCCTTCATAACACTGAGCATCACCCTTTTTTAATTTAATTGAAGTTGATGAAGAGAGTTTGTTTTCTGCGCACCGATCCATCTAAATCAAAGCAGTAATCACTTTTACAGGCAACTTTTCAAACGGTTTACGCCTCCAGCGAAAACGCTGTGCGTATCCCATCATTCAGTCGTGATCACTGCGCTCTCTGCTTGGATGTACCTCTTCTTCTCACCCTGAATATCTTTTACATTTCAGCTCTGACCCAGTTCTACTCCCAACTATCCTTGTATCACCCAATCATTCTCTGCAAGTAATTTCCCAAAATAATCCGGGGAGGCCTTTTCAACACAACCTTGAAGTGCGTTCCAGAGCTGACTTCTTGGCAGCACAAAGTGAGTCACGCTGCAGAAGTGGTTCAAGGAGTGCCGAATGTTTTGATGCTTCTCTGCTGCTGTGAAACTTGTCACTATTGAAATCTTTTGCAAGTACAATGAATCCAAACTTGAAGTCTACAGGGCTTACAAAGATGACAGACTTCCGTTGAAGTATCACTTAAAGTGTGTGGTTATGAATTTGTGTTACAAAAGACATTCCGAGATGAAACCGCAGCCAACAGAGAATTCCAACTTGTGAGATCTTCCCTCTGCGTTTCTCTGTTGTCTCGCTTTGATCATCGGAATGTTTGGGGTGTGCGACGAGTTAGCATCGATGCACAGTCCACTTCTCTCCTTGTGAATACACCAGCGGACAGAGGCGGAGTGGACAGGGTGAGGGCACAGAGGAAGGAGCAAGAAGCTGCCTACAACACCTGAAAAGCTTATGCAGGCAAATCAATAGAATACCACAGTTTTCACTCTGGTTCAGCTGCTGACAGGATGCCGGGGAGGAGAAGGCGGGTTTGCTCGTAACCTCAGTCAGCAGTGACACAATTCTGTTTCGCTCTTTGTGCCATCAGATGGCTCCAGGGATGATCGAGGCGCAGAGTTCCCTATTCGTATTATTACAAGAACATAATTGCTTATTGTCAGAACAGTTACCCAAAGTTGTGGCAGATATCTTGTTCTAATGCAACACTAGCTAATATTAACACGCAGGTCTGTGAGTGTGCACATTTTGCCCTTGAGCTTAATCCTGTGTCCCTTTGCAAGTGTGGGTGTGTGAAAGAGAGAGAGAGAGAGGAGGAGAGAGGGAGATAGAGAGAGAGGGTGACTCACTCATTTCAAATGTCACTGAGTTCACAGAGGTTAATGCATTGTCACATTTAATTCAAATTATTTATAAAATTATGGTATCTCTGCCCTTAAGACGAGTAGCCCAGCGCCCGAAAATCATCACATCCACACAAAACGCTTATGTTTGTCTTAAATGTCAGAGGAGGTCACAGTGTTTTCATTCAACTCAGGCCTTCTGCTTAAATAGCAATTACCTAAAGCAAGTCAGAACACAGGATTGCACGCTGACAGTTGTCCTCTCCTGTTGCCTTGCATTAAATGTTCCATGAACACCACGGGGGAAATGTCGGACGTACACATTCAATCAAAAACAAACTTGTCAGAAGTTTCTCATCCACTCCGAGCCAGGCTGAAAAAAGATTGAGGGACGGGGTGTCTAAGAGTATTAGCGACAATTGGATGGACAGTCAGGTCAAGTTTGTACTGGAATCTTGATCCCCAGTTGATAAATCTGATTGACTTTGGATGCCTTGACTTTCCTTCTAGCATGTCCAGCACTGAGAACTATTGGATGGATTGTCATGAAACCTTGTAGAGATATTGTCGGTACACAGAGAATGAACCAGAGAATGAAAGTCTTGGTAACACTACATTTCACAGATCTGCAAATTGCATTATAAGTAGGTGATAAGTACCAAGTGTCATATTTGAAATGTCTTACAATAATTACCTCAACATGTATTCAAAACTACTCCAATATGATTCAATAATAATATGATGCTATTTTCCAATATGCAGTTAATAAATAGCTGTTAATTTATTGTATACATTTCATGGGCATGTAAAACTGCTTCATTGTATCATTATCAAGTAAATGTTGATTGCACGATGTTATTGTTATATACACTGGTTCACTATAAATTTGCTGTCACTATAGAATTTTGTCTGCCACCAGGCATGTGGTCACTATATGTGGAATAAATGATTGAATAAACTCACGTTTTGTCCTGTGTCATTTGTAACTGTGAGAAGTCGTGTTGCCGTAGATTTCAGTACATTCTGCGGTCGTTATTGTGGTAATTTATGGCTAATTGAAAAGAAAAGTGCTTGATTATCTTGTGAAATATTTCATAATTTACTACACAAATGTAGTAATTTCTTTAAATATCGTCACTGCCACACTGTTTGCTACAGATATTCATGTTCCCCTTAGGAGGAATTGTAACCACTTTGGCAAATGTCTTCCTCGGGTCAACCTTTTAATTTCTCTGATACTTTGGTTTGTGAACACATATCCGCAATACTAATGACATTTCCATCACCTTGAGCTTTAGTTTGTGACAAGTGGTACCGAGCAAATGTTAGCATGCTAACATCATGCTAAACTGCAATATTTTAGCATCAAAGCTAAGCTAAGTGTGGCTAAGTATAGCCCTACGGAAAAGTAGCACGGCTCTACAATTGTAGTCTTTTTTAATTGAGAGGCTTTATATATCTAACCAGCTAGCCTACTTGCATACCTGGAGTTGGATTTTTATGCCACACCCTACCCATGGAGGAAGGCATATTTTCCTTTTTTTAAAAGATTGGCCCATAAAAAGGTTATTGCTGTATTCAATCAGCAGTGGGACAAACAAGGACGTGATGTAAATACAGAGTTAGAATAGGGAAAACAGAGGCTTCACTATCATATTTACATTCACATCAGATTTACTGTGGCATGATGAATGTTTATATGAAAACCATGACAAAAAGGACAAATGTAGAAGTATAGTGGAGTTCATGTGTTTTTATTCAGACATGTGGATAGTTTGACGTTAGGTTTGACCTTCATCAAAGTGTGCGGTAGCCTGCAGGAAGCCTTGACAATCAACAAGTGTTGAATGTTGAAAGCTGTGGAATCAGGCCAAAATGTTCTCCCTTCTTTTCTTTTTCGTTACGCTTTATGTAATCTGTGTATTCTTCTGATTGGCCAGGTCTCCCATGTATAATACAATATCAGACTGTCTCTGTTAAAGAAAGCCTTACATGGAATAAAAGAGAGGTGAGGACAATAAAATAAAAATAAAGGCAATGAGTGACTAAGAGAGGGGGATATGTATGCTATGTGTATGTATGTGAGCCTCCCACATATTTCACAAGCAGCAATATTAAGTCACGCATTAAAATGATAATGCCTCATTTTATTCCTCTAGAGACTTCTTAATGACCCGCCTCTGTCTCTCTCTCTCGTCGTCTCTCTCCACTTTAATCCCTTTCTGTCTCCTCCTTTATTGCCCACTCATTCTCCCTCATTTAGTTCTGATTAAAATGTGTTCACTGATCCTCCTCCACTCATTCTTACCTGCCCTTTCTCTTTTTTCCGTTCTCTTGAACCTTTACTCCTCTCTCTCTTTCCATCCCTGCTCCCTCCCCCCTTACATTTTTGCTTCAAGGTTTACATGTGGCCGCTATATAGCCACATTGACAATAGTGAAATTCTTAAAAACATCGACAATGCATGTTAAAAGTGAGCTGAGTAGCAGCACAAACGTCCTTCTTCACATTGATATATATAATAGCCATCTAAATAAAGGCGTCTTAACCTCAGCCTTAGATGTTTCTATTAGTAGTATTAAGAGGAGGAGAGTAAAGTGTTCCCATCAAAAAGCATCTTCAATCACGTTTTGTGTGAACCTCCTGAGTAATCTAGACTTTATCTTTCTGAGGATACTCTGTATGATCAAGAACCCACTCTAACAGTAGCAGTCTTCTTTTAGCGGGTGGTTAAAGCTTTCAGTACTTTATGAGTACAATGAACATCTTGATGAAACTACAGACTATACGATTAGTGTAAGACTAAAAGCACAGTCTCTATGAAAAAGACACGATGAGCTGAACCATCAATAAAGTCCAAATAAAAAAAAAAATTGCATTATATCAAACTTGACTTAATAGATTCAAATTTCAAATACATGCTGCCGAAGTGACCGTATACACACGGCGACCATTTTCCTCTGACGTCATGCTCAGGATGGGGAGCTTGAATGCTGAGATAATGTTGTGCCCCTGTGTTGCCCATATTTTGAGGTATAACTACAAATTTGACAATCCATTAGCTAACTTTAGCATTGAGCCACTTCGTAAGTGTGTTTGGTTGAATCAAATGTGTTTCACTCCCAGGCTTAAATAAATGTGCACGAGATACGGGTTGACATTTTGGAACTAACTCATGCCTCTCCCATCGTAACATGTAAAATGATCACACAGTAATGTTAGCTAGGAAGTGGCTGAATGCTAACATTAGCTGTTATCTAACAGAAGCTAAAAGGTCATTAAAAAATAATGAAAAATGAAAAGTTCGTCCAAGATTTACAGCATCCATTGTCTTTTCAGAGAGATTATACCGTTGTGTCAGATTCTCTATGCAGCACCACCGTCGAGTTTCCCACCTTGAACCTGATGTCAGAGGGATCTGGCGGCTGTGTGAATGGTCCATTGAGCTACAACAACTGTGCTTGTCCATTTTCACCACTTCTTCTTTTCTGTGTACAACGGTAACTCATTTTCTCTATCAGATATGTTGTTAGGGCTTAGAATCATAAATCGCCGGTGTTTAAAGTAAAACAGCAAAAGAATCATGGAGGTGTGTTAATCAACAAAAGAGGTTGACTAACTTACATCCTCAGTAAATAATTCATAATGTGTGTGAGTGAGTGTGTGTGTCAGATTAATTTTTAGGTCTAATCACTTTCACAACTTATAATAAGTAGTTCAGTTTGTAACTAGATAAGTCGGCTCAGCCGGCAGAAGGCTGGTGTGTAATGGACAATACAGGAGATCTTTTTTCTTTTGGGTTCACGTGTCATTTGGCAGTGTGTGAAAAATGTATTTTGTTCACTTCCATTCTATGTGAGTGAAAGTGCAAATTATACATTTGCTTCTGGAGTTCAACTATGGTGAGCTTTGACCAGCAAAGTGTCAGCCACAGCAGCAAAGCCATGTGTGTTGTTGACCCTTCAAATGGACTTCAAACCAGCAAACTGAGTTCCTTGTGAATCTGTGCACGTGTCCTATTACCATTAGACCTTTTCCCAAATTTCCTAACTTCCAGTGGGAATGCCATTCCATATTTTATAGTCTCTGAATGGCATTCTGGCTCACATCCGCTCATAGCTACATCGCACATTATGCAAATCTTCTAGTAAAACATCCACAAGCTGTCATAAGTCCTCTGTATTTCCTTTTGTGCCCAGCTGCATTACTCTCTATTTTCCTCAGCGGCTGAAGCTCGTGTTTTGGGATTTTTTTAAAAACTTTCTAAGCTCGTTATTTGTCATTTCAAACAGTCCATTTTCATTTGCTTTCGCTTCATTTTTCACTTCTTTACATCGGCGTCTGTTAAGCTGCTGTCATTGTTGTCATATTTGTTTACTGGTCATGCCATTTACGGCTTGAGTCAGTTGTTTTTTTTTTTTTTTTTTTTCTCCAGAGC
>OMLP01015786.1:0-22736 GCA_900302685.1 Spondyliosoma cantharus
CGCTACGCCAAATGCACCAAATACGAGATCCAAAGTGCCATAAAGATGGTCCTGTCGTGGACCGTGTCGGTGAACTGCATCGGCGCGGCCCTCAGTGCCTTGTCCCTGTACAACATGAGCACGGAGGAGGACAAGTTCAGCCGCGGTAAGTCGGTGCGCTGCGGACTCATCTTCAACGTGGGGAAGTTCTTCAGGTGGATGGTCGACAGCAGGGTCGCGGTCAGGATCCACGAGCACGCCGCGATCTACCTGGCCGCGTGCATGGAGAGCCTCTTCCGCGAGGTGTACGCGCGGGTGCTGCGCAGTGCGCTGCTGGAGAGGGACAACGGGATCCCCAAGTTTACTGTGGAGACCGTGGAGCAGGCCGTCAACGGCGACGCGGAGATATGGGGGTCTCTGCTGTCCTGGCAGCATCTCATCTGTGGGAAGAACGCAAGCGGTGAGTTGTGAACGCTGTGCAACAGGGTCCTGCTCCACTTCAGCCGCAGATGTTAAACCCCAATGCGCAATATGTCACTTGTAGGAGTTCCCCCTCTCAGCTCACAGTGTGTTTACACCAGAGCAACAGGGCTCAGGCTCCTAACAAGACAGATGATCCCAACAAGTCTCAGCTGTGTCATGAATGATTATGAGCATTATGAGGTTTTTTTTTTTTATACAGAGCTCCCTCAGATTCATCTCTGACATAAACTGTTTACACCACAACCTCTCTCTTGTTGAACTTTAAACTTAAAGACATGAGTGGAAGAGCTGAAATGGTGCAGAAGCTGCAGGCAGGTGATGACTGACTGACTGACTGACTGACTGAGTGTATCAGGATCAGAGTGGTCCTCTTCAGGCCAGCTCGCCGTGCAGTGCTGTACTGCAGATGTTATTCTCCGGTGCCCTTCTCATACTGTATGTGGCTGTTTTGTTAGTGCACAGAGTGATGCAGCGGGCCCTGCGTGTCCCCGGGCTCACTGCCTCACTTTGAGAGCTTTCAGTGAAAGGGGCTTCTCCCTGTCGGTTCTTTCCTACAATGATGCCCTGCAGAGGTGAGTTTTATTTTTTTCACCCAAAGAGACGAAGGAGGTCTTTGATTCCTGGGCACACTCGCCGATCCTGGTGCACACAAAACCGTTTCCAAGTGCCAAGAAATACCTTTTTGGTGCTTTCAGAGTAAGCGTAATTGCATTCAGAGCTCGCTGCCACTAAACCAGCAATACATCACAAAGCACTCCAACACATGCTTGCCCCTGTTTTGATGGATGTTGTAGAAAATGCTGCTGTGGCTCCTCTTGCAACAGGTTTACGTAATGAAAGGCCTTAGGGGACCTGTGTGCTATCATGCATTATGCAGAGTGATGTGAATAAAACTGAGTTATGGAGTGAGGGGGAGAACGAGAGAGAGACAGACGGGCGAACAGAGAGAGAAACTTACAGAGACTCTGTGACCGTATTGATGAATCACCAGCAGAAGCCTGGCATGATGAGAGGAGCACTTCACTTCACTGTACCTCTTTGTTTTAAAGGCACACGTCTGCTTGTTTACAGTGAGCGACTGCGAGGCTTCTGCTGCACACTCACAAACACACTCACATAAATTATTTGTCGCCATGACAGCGTGCAGCGTCGTTATTTTACACTGCGCTTTGACACATCGTGCAAAAAGTAGAGACTGCGGTGTCACATCAGAGTTACAGAACGAGCGTACAGTATTAAATGTCATCGTTCAGTCACTCTGCACTCTCAGGCCACTTGGCATGCAGCTGCCGCTGTAGGAGAGGTGTGGCGAGTGTTCAGTGGTGCATTGGACCGGCGAAGAGGATGAGATGCAAGAAAAAAAGCGTCTGGAGCATGTGGAATATTTAAGTCATACCTAAGGCTGAAAAAAAAAGTGGCATCTGTGCATAATGCTGTTCAGAGTGTGTAGTTCGAGCACGAAAATGAATCCAACATCGTCGAGAATCTATATTTTGTCATAACAGTGCAACAAATGACATGAAAAGATCTTTATAGTGTCATTTTACTAACTGTTTTGGTTTTCTAGTTCGCAGCTTTATCGCTTTGGTTCACTCTCACCGTTTACTCTACCACACACTTAACGACTAGCTATATTTTCAGCTTGTTTGCTAGCTGGTGAACAAAGTGGAGCATTTAGAAGCTAAAGAGATAAATGTTTCCCTTGGCCTAAGTCCAAACCGTTACCTGCACGGCTAACTGAGCTAACTAGCCAGTGACGGCTATATTGCAGAACTTGCAGAACCCCTATTTGTTTAAGTATGAATTTAAAAGGTGGCCAGTTCTTACATATGGCACCTTTAAGGGACGGGACGAGACCAAAACAAACCAGAACAAACCACCAATGAATATTGTACCTGTGCGTCAGGTGAGCTCCGAAATTAATGCAAACGTGGCTCCATAAACAGGCAATTAATACGAACATGTGACTTAAAGGGTGATATTACATCATGTTTTGTGTCCACAGCTTTTCTCTGCAAACAATAAAATCAGTTAATGCATCCTTAAGTCTCAGATCATAAGAAAATTCACACAATATTGCAGATACACAGTATTTTAGCAGATTTTAAGACGAACACTGCCCCCCTCTTAAGTTCTCCATATAAACTTTAAGGCTGAACACGCAATACAGGCGTTTGTCAGAAGATGACTGGTTGAATTTATATATAGGAAGTTCAATATAACTGAAGATTTCTTCCCTCCAACACATTTCCTACTGTGACTCTGCAGGACCTCTAAACCTCAAGATATCCTCTATCTGCAGTGACAGATAAGGCCGAGACACAGCCGCATTATTTCTCGTCTTCACAGTGGCATCAAACAGCCAGTCAATCTGAGGGTGGGTTGACCTTAACCGAGCCACTGCCTGCCAAATTGAACCTCCGTATCGTTCCATCCATTCTCTGCGTCTCTCTCTGCCAAGTAGGAGTAATTGAGGTGATTTTTCCATATTATGCTAACGCTGGTAGCCCGGCTTTGTCAGGAGGCCTTTATGAATATCCTTATTGCATCTCCTCCACCTAAGCTGGTGTCATTTTTTTGTGCTGTCACAAATTCAATAAGGTGCGTTGTATGTTTTCCTATTTTAAACTTTGAAACAGGTACCTTGGTAATGAGCTACATCATCTTAGAGGCTTTGTCTCTTTCGCAGAAGGTTAAACTTTGCCTAAAATAATCAACAGAATGTGGACAAATAACAGTTTTCACATTATGATATTTATGTACAGTGTTGCAGAGATTATCTACTGATGTTAGCATGCTAACCAGCTAGCCAAAGCTGCTGGGTTAGCAATGTAAACACCAAGAGTCAGCTGGTCCTCTGTGATCCCAGTCCGGACTGTTAGCTGCAGCGCTAACAGCAGCTAGTTAGCAGCAGTTAGCGGTGTCTATGCTGATGATAAGTTTAACAGCCGGTCTTTTCTTACACATCTCAACTTCAAAGCGATGGTTTGAATTTTGGGGGGAAAAGCTCGATACAACAAAGAAGATTGATCCAACAGTAATCATAAAGCTACAGTCAGCTACCAGTTAGCTTAGCGTAGCATTAAATCTAGGAAAATCTTGCCTGGCCCTGACCAAACAAAACAAAATCCACCTGCCAGCGCATCTAAAAATCTCTAATTAGCAAATCATGTCTTGTTTATTTCATGCCAGATTTTATTTTCTTGGCCAGGAACAGTCACTTCCTCAAACCTCATGCTGGTTGGCTGGCGACTGCGTGGTGATGACATGAGTAGATTTCATGAAGTTTCTGCAGAGGCCTGCTAACGCAAAAGCAAAAGCTAACGGCTGCTGGCTATAGCTATCTCGTTAAACTCTCTGCAAGAACTCAAATATGTGCAACCATCACCACTGATCGGTAATAGAAAAGCATTCCAAGTACTGTATACTCTATCTTATATATCGGTATGCATCGCTTTATTTCTCGGTTGTTCAATTTAAACCAACACGGGGAAAAAGCTTGTTGTTGGTCGTCGCATGAATTGATGCGTCTGGCCTCAACACAGAATCCATAATTACCCCGCGCTGTAATGTCTGTTCTCACCTACTGCACATCACAATTCTGCAGTGGCTCATCCAGCATATGGCAGGCCTCCCACACACACGAGCCCAAAACGCACACTCTCAGACACACACACACACACACACACACACACACACACATACATACATCAAGATGTCAGGGGCTCCTCTCACCATGTCTGACTCAGTGCTATTTGCAGGTGGGTGTTGGATTTCCCTTCTTCGGCGGTGGTATCCTGTCAGAACAGGAAACTGCCTCTATATGGTGGAATATTTCTTATGGCTCCCGCTAGACACGGGAACACAGAGATTCTTTGATTTCCTTTAACGACGTGTGCATGTCGCAGAAAATGTCTGGCGGAACGTGATATCCAGCGCTCGGGGATACGTACCACCCCGAGGACGAGTTTGTAATCGCACTCGAGGTGTGAGATGACTTTCAAGTCTGGGCAGAGCTGGTTATTGTTGAAAGAATTAACGGCAAATTTCACCCTAAAGACATTTAAAACAAGCCGTTTGGCTTCATGGTGGTGTTTTTTTTTTTCTTTCCTTATTCACATGAACAGGTGGACAAACATGTACGACTTGATGCTGAAATACTGCCAGTGCAACAGTGAACTTTGTTTTAATACGGGTGTAAGCTAACGTTAGCATAAATTGCTCTCCTTTGAGACGAGTCACTCAAGAAGTCCTTCGCAAAGAAATCCGTAACATCATTAGCAAATGCAATCAGAATCATAGACTAACATAAGACATCTCTGGTTTCACTGCAGTTCTGCGTGGTGTTTGTTCATGTGGCGTTGCCGCTCCTCGCAGTCCAAGATGGCGGACGATTGGGGAGTGACAAGCGTTCTTGATGGGGCCCTCACCAAATCTGAAGACTTCCGGTATCTTTATGGGACCAGAATGTCACTAAAACAAATTTTACTTTCATCTTATTCCAGTTGTTAATCTTACGTCGCTACAAACAGCTACACTCGTCGCCATGCTATCGCTACGGATTCTCTCCTAAACCGACAGAGGATCGGAGGATGGAGACGGAGACAATCATCACAGAGACTTCTTCTTCTTCTTCTTCTCGACCAGCAGCAGCCTCAGTAGAAATTCGATGCAGCCACAGTTTGCATCTTTGTGGAGCTGTTGCCAGTCGCGTGTGTAATATAACCCTTGTTGAGGGGTAATTTGAGCTAATTCGAACAACTTTGGGGACGCTGCTCTGTGGTATTGTTCTCTCTTCGCTCTATTCTTCACTGTCTTCACCAGCACAAACAACACACCTCTCTGAGGGCGAGACTCACACTAGGCTCAGGCTCGGTACTCTGTCTCGGCCCTGGCCCGGTTGGAAGAGGTGCACTTTGTCACGGTTGGGTTGCTCATGCACGAGGAAATATAATGATGTGTAATCTAGAAATCCAGGAATGTGAGAGGGCTGTCTGTGGCCAACATGACACCAAACAAGCCACAGAAAAGACAGTAAAGTTACAGTCATAGTCTTTGGGTTCTCCATTGATGACGTACGTACATGAGGTAACGGTGCTCAGGCCCGGTTGCAGCGAGGGACTGGGGAGGAGGGACAGTTGTGCTTCGGTACAGTACATAGCAACCGGTCCAAGTATGAGTGCCCTGAGTCTTGTCAAAAGGCACTCTTTATGGTGTGAAGTGTGTAACCGAGGTGTGATTTTCCTTTTAGGGCTTCATGTTCTCGCAGCAGAATATAATCTGGTTGACCCGGCAATGAGCATTTAACTTTCAAAAGTGAGACCTCACTTCTGTAAGACGCAGACCTCATGTGTGAAAAACCAGAACAAATGGGACACTTGTTGTTGGGTCAGGACGTGGATGCTGCTCGAGCAGCGACACTGTTCTTCCTCTGGGTAGTCTTGTGTGGATTTGGTAGCGCTTCACGGAGTCGAAGGAGTGCAGGTCCGATTTCATTCACAGCGCTTTTTGTTGCTTATCCAATAGCGCAGCGTTGAAGTGCGAGGTCGGTGCCTGGTGCACACATGCTGCGGTGAGGCCAGGCAGACAGGAATGACTGCGGTCTGCAGCGGTACCACTCTGTACCAGTGGAGACCCGTCCCCATTATGTCTGGGAGCGAGCTATAACATATCTGTGCTGGGGGAAACCCTCACACAGCAGCAGACCCTCGGGCATATAAGGCAGAGGCGCACATGGCCCAGGAGCAGATCTGGTATTAATTGAGAGTCGGGGAGTAGAATGAGGAATGCTGATGCGACATGGAGTCTGGTACGGCGAGGGGGGGGGGGAGGAGCTCCGGGCCAAGTTTACTCCAGTTGATTAAGAGGAAGACGGGTGATAGAATGCAGTCCAGGCTGCGCCCAGCTGGCAGCGCCTACGATAGACGGCGTGTCCTGTAACCAACCTCATGCACCCATGAGGATTGTGTAAAAAAAGTTTCAGTTGCAGCCATTTACCTTTTCACATATTTACAGGGGGATGCAGGGATGACGTTATGCTGCTGTGTTCGTAGGAGAATGTAGAAAATCTGACAAATTCTTATCGTCTCATAGTTATTGGGAACTGAAGATCTGGAGGGAATTGGGTCGTATTTTGAGGTCGAACTACACGTTGTTAGCATTCAACCGCTTCCTTGCTAACATTATTGTTTGTGTTTCACATCCAGGCTAAATGTGGGTTAAACATGGGTTGTTATTTGAGCACTAATTTATACTTTTCCTGTCGTATCACGTATGTCGCAAAGCTAGGAAGTGGTTGAATGCTAATGTTTGCGGTTGTTGTCTAACGGAAGCTAATGGAGTCATCAAATATGCTGTTCTACTTTGAAAAATGCTGTGGTTATTATTATTTTCCATTGTCCTTTCAGTCGCTGGTCAATCTGGAAGCAGTGAAACGATAACGATCTGTCAGATTCCCGTCTTACAGTCCAGAACCCAGCAGAACCTCAGTTGAGCTTGTGTGAAAAATGCTCAACTGCACTCAAGAAACTGACTGAAGAATAAAGAATTCGTCTCCCACTGTTGAGGATTATTGTAGTGGCCTGCAGGGGAACCATCCTGTTTCTAACTTCAACAAAATATATTGCAACTTGACTAATATTTATGGGGATTTCTTCAAGGCAATAAAACCTTTGTGCTGAGAAAACTCTGCTGGAGCTCTGGCAGCTCGGACTAATTTCTTCGATTTTTTTCTCATTTTCATGCTTGACCTTTTACACCGGAATGAAATTTACTCCGTTATAGCCCTGACAATGTCAACCCAGTGTGTGTGTGTGTGTGTGTGTGTGTGTGTGCTTATTATTTGCAATCACTCTGCATAATGTGTTTTGCTTTCTATTAACTGTCAGCATTTTTAATGTCATGGCGACATTACTGGGGGAGTTTTATCCACATTATTCCAGGGAGAGATTTTGTTTCCCCTCCGGTCTGAATCTTCTGGGATGAGCGATCGTCCCGATGCACAGGTAGAAAAATTTAACTTTTAACTTTTCTCAGCATTCTTCATTAGTTCTTAATTAGCAGAGAGTGAGCGTGCACCAGTGCTTAGACCAGAATAGTGCACGATTACAGAGCACTTTGGAGCCAGATCTGGTGAAGCTGTAGCTAAGAAGGAATTGTTCATGATGTCAACTTTGGAGGAAAAGCAGAGGGAGAGAAAGAGGCACAGATGGCAAGGATCAAAACAGGAAAATCCATAAGAGAAGCTGTGGGTGACAGATGAGACCCAGGCAAGCAATGCCGACTTCTTATTATAGCAGGAAGAAGAGTCTGGGCAAACAAGTACCAGCAAGTGGATTAGCTTGGTGGAGCATCAGTATCTACTGCACTGTGTTCCTGCAGCCCTGAACTCCTATTGTTGTGTGGAGGGAAATGATCCAGTTTAAATAACAGCCCGTCTGGCTGGAAGTTATGAAGAAGATACTGGTAAACAAGCTTTTGTACTTCTTTCCCTCTTTGATGTGAGCGCTGCAAAAAAAATTCAAAGAAACCCTGTTGTCACCATGAGAAAAGCGATACGTGTGATAGAGACAGCTGCGTGTCAGGACACGTCACGGTACCTCTCGATTCACAGGTGACGAACTGTGAACCGAATCCGCCTGCCGACTGTTTCTGAACAAAGCAGGTTTTCAGCAAATCAGTCGCCAGCAGCAGCAGCAGCAGCAGCAGCACTATGCTAATCTGTTTACGCCTGCATCATCTCACCTGTTGTTGTTTAATCACAGACACACAAAGATGACAGTCAGAGGACCAGCTGGCAGCAACGTCGCTGATAAGTTCATTAGTTGTGAGGAAACGATCTGCAGTGACGGTTTGCCTCCTCTGGGTGTGTGTGTGTGTGTGTGTGTGTGTGTGTGTGGTAATCCTCGGCCGATAACACTGTCGAGTCAAGACATCGTTTCCCTAAATCAAGCAGCCGTCCAGCTCCACACAGAACCCGTCAGACGAGGAACTTCTTATCCGCCCACTTTCCAAACTGTATATCCTTTTCTCAAAGAGTTAAATGAGAAGATTGACGCCACTGTCATCTGAACTGTAAAGGTCACGCTGATCACATTTTTATGTAGACACGTCGTTTGTCTACAGAGCTTCTAGAAAGATGCAGAAAATGTTTTCGCTTTTCCTTAAAAACGTTACTATGAGTGTGAATTAATCATTTTAAAATGTTTGTTTTGTGTTTGACTGTGCGAACAATTCAGACGGTCGGTTCCAGACGATCGTAAAGTCTTGTTACGGCTGAACGTAGCATTAGCAACTTTAGCTAATGTTTACTCGCAGATGGTTCGAAACGACAGCAGCGTTGTAACGTGAACGTGATGGAATTTAATGGGACTTCGTGGCTGAATGCCGTCAGTACCACCTTTAGATATGAAGCTACACCCAAGACACAGTTAGCTTAGCTTAGCATAGACCATAGACCCAGTCCACCTTGCAGCACGTCTAGAGTTAACTGATTAGCATGTTATATTCTGTTGGCTTAATCTGCACAAATTAAATGTCAGTGTATGTTTAACGGGGTTGTGTTGGGGACTGCTCCTTGGATGGACGCATTGACTTCCTGGATACTTGTTGCCATCATGAAGTTGCCAGGCAACAAAAGGACAGTTTGGGAAATAAAGCAGATATAACATTTTACAATTATTGCGCTTTAGAGGTGCCGCTAGCTGGATTTTGCTGACTTTGGACACCTTCGAATAACTATTTCCCCTCCTCCTTGTAGTCTTTATGCTAAGCTAAGCTAACTGTAGCCCCGTATTAAACATGCAGACTTGATGATGAGCTAGTTAACAGACTAACAAAGCATATTTAGAATGAGGGGTATTTATTCCAGGCTAGAGCAACCGCCTCTCAGAATATCTGCTCATCCCCGTTGTGCCTGAATCCTCGGCCATCCTGAAACCTTTGACAGAAAATCAGCCAGGGCGAAGAAAATGTGCTCTTCTTTGCCCTCTGAGCTGCCGGCGTTCAGCTCTCCTGCAGCCCTCACTAATCCGTTGATACAGTGCAGTAAAGCTATAGGGGCGCAAACATGGCTGGGATTTCTGGAGTGATCATGTGGAGCTGTACTTCTTCTTATTTCAGTCTTCTGTAAACCCTTCTTACTCACATGACGACTGCAGACTCATCAGCTGCATAAACACAGAGCAGATACAGTTCATGTGACGGATATAAACACGCGCTGCTCCTGACATGCCAGCCTTCCCGTGGAGTAAACATATACTCTGACTGGAGGACATAATTATCCTTGGATATATGGATATATACACTAGTTTGCTGCAGTCATTACCGAATCCTCTACAAGCTGCTCGGTGGTTTGGAATCGGACTGAAAATCTGAGATTGCTGCACAGAATCGCAGCAGGTTTCTGTCGGTCTGCGTCAGAGACAAGCACTCATTGACTGTTTCACACATTTTCCCCTGAATGGGCCTGGACTTGTTTTATTTACTCGCAGGTGAAGTGATCGTTGGTGGAGCTGATGGTGTCAGTGACGCAAAGAGAGCAAGTTTATCCAGTTTAGAACAACACTCAGAAGTCGTATTGTTGCCGCGATGCATTTTATTCTGTTGATTTGTCGTTGTAATTAAAGTAGAATACACAATAGACGGAGCTGAGTATCACTATTAAAGGGGGGTTTAAATCCTCCACTTGTCTGAAATGCAGTGAAAACTCTAGATAATACTGGGAGACGTTGCCAAAGTAGCTCACATTTATCTTTTAGTAAGAGTACAACAGAGTGCTGCTGGAAGTCGTCCTAAAACCTGGAAGTAAGTTCTAATTTTTGCACTTCGCGCTCCTTAAATCCTCGATGGGTTTTTTTTTTTATCTTGAACGTTTTTTTTTGGCTTGGAGGCCTGAAGTACGGTCTGTGGCTAACACAAGATTAAGAGATCACATCTTCCCGTCGTCCTAACGGTCGTTTTTGAAGCGTTTGGGCTCGTTTGCTGAACAATGAAAGGAGGGTAAAAACAGAAAAAGGCACATCCTGCGGCTGTGTAGCAATATAGGAGGCGTTGAATCTGCTGATGCGCTACTCATTCTGTTCCAGGAGAGCGGTATCCCATTACCTCCCGTGAGAGCTCCGAGCGCTGACCTTCGGACTGTGTGTGTGTCACTGCATATATATATATATATATATTTATATATATACCGACGCAAGTTTCAGTAAAGTGTGTACGCCACTCCTCCTCCTCCGCTGTGCAATTGCCTCAGTCGGAGCTAGTGACCTGAGCAGAATTAGCCGGGTGATTTTAATAAAACTAATCAAGATGTGAGTACATCTATTTGTTCTCCGTCTTTGCCCCTTTTGTCTCATTTCTTCTGCTCTTTCTCTCATTCTCTCCGTCTCGCCTCTTCGTTTCCTTCTGTCTGTTTCCGTCCAGGCTTTTCTTATTCACTGCAGATATAATGACTCCGCGGGCTGCCACCGCCTTGATGGAGAGTAAAGTGGCGAGTTGAGGTAACCTTGTCCCGTCCTACGTGTCTGGCAGCGATGTAATAGTTCTGTCAATCCAGACGTAGGAAGGGACCCCGCCAGGGGAGCCTCGGCAGATCTCACGGCGTGGACGGACACGTGCGACAGATCGAAGTAAAATCTGTGACTGTAGTTTGTGCTGCAGAGTGTGTGACGTGAGAAAAGTCTATACGAACTGTGCACGACTTCAAGACTTTGCCTGAGTATCAGTCTGCATTTTAACGTCAGGTCCACATCTGGTTCCTTAAACTTTGCACTTAAACAGTTGAACGCTGGACGTCGTCTCGGTCCTTCGCTCCGACAGAGTGAGTTTGCTCAACCCCCAGCTGAACTGGCGGCATATGGTACAGATTGCCACGGTAGAAGGTGTACGTCTATTTTGCTCGTGACATTTTCTATTACTAACACATGCCGGTTCCTGCTTCACTTCCAGTACTTTCCTAAAGTGCATCGCTGGCAGAATAACAAGCACGCTGTGAAAAGACAGATGCAAGCAGCAACTGTAACTTCTGCCTTTTATCCCACTCAGACATTTCGCTGTGTGTTTTGTTATGGCAGCCAGAGCAGAGAGGTATCTTAAACCCACAGGATAAATATTTTCTTGCTGTAATCTAATCAGCGCGCTGCAGATTGTATCCATCGTAACCTTTCCGTTGGGGGGATGAGCATTGTTTGGTACATATGTTGGTTAACTGTGAGGATTTAAGTCTTCAAAGCACTAATGACGTACTTATGTAATGATTGGAGTTTAATTAGATCCTTCCAAAATATATCTGTCAGTAGGAAGAAGTGCTGAAAGTTAAATACACTTTTTAAAACTTTAAACTGTTCAAATTTGTCCGTATACCTGATTCATAACTGTATACAATCATTAACTATAGTTCTATTTGTAATGATTGGGTCCACATATTAGTCATATATCATGTTCTGCACAACCACAGACGTGAATCTTTCATAGGATTTAACAGGGCTCCTTCTCCGACACTGTGTCCGGCTCTCATTGTGGATCCATGACGGCCGTGCTAGCAGCTTTGTTAGGCTCAGAGCAGTGCTGTGAGCTAAATGCTAACATCAACATGCTAACAAGACCTCACCTCGTTCCCCATCTTAGTTTAGCCTGTTAGCTGAGGCTGATTTTCTTGAGTTCTTGCAGATATTTGAAGTCGTGACAAATTACACGTTTGATGTTCTGTTGATAGTAAACGTTGGGGATTCACCAGACTTATTGGTATACAATTTGTTCTTCAGGTTTTAAGATTTAATGGAAATCCATCCAACGATTGAGCTGGGGACCATATTCAGCAGGATTCACCCTCTTTGGACAAAGAACCTCTAAATTCATGAAAACCAATTTAGTTTTGAGATATTTCAAACCGGACCAACATGTCAGAATGCTCTCAGGTCTAAAGGTCCCACAGAGCATGTTGGTGGGATACAGTGAAAGTTAAAAGCTGCATTTGTTCATTTTTTTATTAACCGAAGCTAATTTCCAGGTAAACACCCACACCGCTGCCATAGTACAATGGTGACGAAGGCCACTACACGTGAGTCAGCCTCGTCACTCCCGCTCTGATAACTCTTTTAATTCAGTCGCCGTCTCGTTTTGGACAGACGGGAGTTCAGAGCTCTCTCTGACTCACAGGATGGAGAGGAGTCGAGTGGGTGACACGCTGCTGGTGAAACAGGTGTGTCTGTCAGTTCTTATACCTGCCGTGATGTCGCATCAGCTCGGCCACGCGACTCTGATCCGCTCAGTCTCGCTCGCAGCTGGACGTCTGTTTTTCTAAAGGACAGGAAGAGCGCCGGGGGGATGAGTTACCGCACGCTGGGAGGAAGGGCTGTTCACTTTCAGATAATCTCCAAACCTGCTGAAAAATACATGAAGCGGGAAATGCTCTCATGAATTCTATGCATTGCATGAATATTGTTTATTCAAGCATCTGAAATTGAATCATTTTTTGAGGCGGTGTTGTTTATTTTTTATTCCAGAGAGAAGGAGTGATGCCTTTCATGTCACGTCATTTGCCGTCCGCAGGCTCCAGCTTTGTCCTGCAGGAGGAACAGATCCACGATCGAAACAACCAAATACTGTGAGGTTAAAGCCTGAATCTGATTAAAAAAAGATCACACCTTTATCTCTGGGGTGGAAGAGGATTCATTCACCAGTCCGCTACCGACGTCCCGTCACAATCATGAACCTTTCTTTACCAAATATTTCTGAGAGGAGAAACGAGCCCACCAGCGAAATGAAAAATGAAAGTCTGAAAATGTCAAATTCAGGCTCATTCCTCAGCCAGGAAACAAATTATTGATTGTCTCCAGGTGATGATGACTGATTGCAAAAACAGATTTCTGCCGTTGTAACCTTTTGCACACCTGCCCAACTTGAACACAGTGAACGAAATGATGAATTCAACCTCTGCTGCGCTCCCACAGCGCGTTCTGCTGTAGGAGCGCGTGTGCCGTGTGCAATCACACGGACTGAGTTATTGAGAGTGGGGGAGAGGAGAGAAGCAGATGGAGGGCCGGATATGAAAACAAGGTGAAAAACACTGGCAGCGAAAGCTTGAAAACAAGAGGCTGCACATTTATTTTGTCTCTGTGTGAGCGCGTGTGACGGATGAGAGAGGGCACAGCCGAGATCTGAAGGGAACTATTAGGGTCGCCTCTGCTGGCGAGGGGAAGCTGCATCCATCCAATTTTGGTCTATTTGCTTGCCTGTCAGCGGCTTGAACCAAGTAGGCTAAGCGGCACCTAAAAGCAGCGCCGCCACAGCGACTGTGCAGTCAAAGGACGGATGACAGGGGAGGCAGCAGTACACTCGAACTACTCATGGGAGGGGTTGGGACACGAGGGGGGAAAGACTGTCAAAAGAGACGTTTCTTTAAGCTTCTGGCTGTGATGAGTACAGGACAAAGATGACGTTTTCAGCTTTGTAATCGCATGTTGATGATGTGAGATCATCAGGGCATTTAGTCAAGTGCCGCACATAAGTACAATGTAGAGGTACTTGTACTTAAATTGAATATTTCTACTTTTACAACACAATATTCCGAGGTTTTATATCTCTGCAAGGCATCATGTAGACTTAACTTTGACATAACATCAAAAAATTATTGTAGCTCGAGTCGACCAACATCTGAAAGCAATCAGGATTTGACAAGCTTGGAATGAGACTTAAAAATCAACTATCTCAGAACAGAAGCTCTAAGTGCATTTTAGTGCTACAGTGTTCGAATGGAGAGCTTTTCTATCCGAGCACTTCCTCCACCGCTGCCCACTTACACATGACCAGCAGTCTGAGCTGCAGAGGAAGTACAGCACAAGTCTGCACTATAAACAAGCTTCAGTATGCGGCAGAGAGCCGGGAAACAAAAATAACAAGCCTGAAGTGTGTGAATTATGTATTTCAGTTCAATACAAAGGGAAGCAATTATCCTCCTTCAGAGAAGAAGAATGCCACGATGAAGCAGGGTTCGGTTTGTGCTCAAACTTCAATCAGTTTCAAATCAGACTCTGTTTGTTGGCGATCTGTCACTGATGGCTGCAGGTGACGCGACCCGCAGGCGACCTGTGATGGATGCAAACCTCGTCCCCGCTTTGATATACCTCCATCTTTGTAGTAGCGGGACTGCGGCATGTGTAGATCATCAGTCGTCAGACACAATAACTCTCCTGTGGCGCACTGACATGCACAACCTGTTGCCCGTCAGCCTCCACTTTGCCTCTGCAGCCTTCTCTGAACTGCCCCCCGCTGTGAGCACAGCTCCCACTAATCACACGTTGACGGCCTTTGATCGCCACTGCACAGAAATGAGCTGAACTTAAAGGCCTTCCAGAAAACTTTTCCTACTTTTCTTTAAGCACCAGTGTTGCTGATGTCTTCTGATTGCAGCTGTCTGCCGGCTGATGTTTTACGGCAGATTCCTCTGTAAAATCGGGTTGGAGGGGCACTGAGATGGAGACCCTGCCCTTTGCCCTCTCACACCACTTCAGGCTGTTTGATAAAAAAGAGAGAGAGAGAGGGATTCCTTCGGGCAGCAAGCGATGTCGACCCAAGTGTTACCTGCCCTGTGGGGGCAAAAAGATTATCACGTAGACATCACAGTGTCTGTTGCAGCTGCTGCAGCTGAGGGTGGTGTTGAGTAACTGAGGGAGCCTCGGGATGTGACTAAATCCACACAGACAAAGATTCAACATTTCATACAGAGCGTCAGAGGCGGTGCTCTTCTTCTCTCTGTCGCTCTTCGCCTCCCGTCATCCAAAGTGCAGCGCGGGCACTACGAAGCTGTAGCATTGATTTTCAGACGGATTTCAGCGTTAATGGATGAAATGATGAGGTCAGATTCAGCCTGATAAGAGGGCGACTGCCAGACTGTTAGAAGAGAGAAAGACACAAGACATTTAAAGACACAATATGTAAGACTTCTGCGTTAAAACGTCTAAAAACAACAAGACCTTTTGTCGAATTTTGTCAAGTTTATTCAAAGAAATGTCACGTTTAATTTCGGTCTTCCTGTCTGTCATGTTGTCGGCTGCTCTGAGTCTAATTCCCGCCACATAAAGACTGATAGCAGTGATCGCACGGCACTGCTGCATTTAATGTCATAGCATATACTTGCACCAGCCAAGGAGATAGGGCGTTTGAAGATGCAGCGGGATTTGATTCTCTCCATGGACATGGATTACTATTCAGGATTCAAAACAGATATAAGTCATTTGCATATTCTTTCTGGCGGGATGAGAGCTGACCTGCCCCATCCAATCTATTTCCATCAAAAGCCATATTGGATTTCTGATTTGAGGGATAACAGAATTGCTTGTACCCAGATTCTTATTTAGGGCAGACATTGTGAAGGTTAAGAGTGAACGTAAGGAGATTGATGCTTGACAGATGGGGTCATTTTATGTATAATCGAAGCTGGGGAAGCATGAGCTGTGAAATTTGTGTGCAGAGATTTGAAATGTCTCCTCTTTGTGATGCAGACTTGAGCAAATAAATCATGTCCGACTTATCACATGAGGCTTGCCTCTCAAGGCCTGATTGTCAGCGGGAGAAAAATGAGAACATAGCGAGGATGATTTTGATCTGCTCAGGGACCCGGGACAGATAAATCATTCAGTCACCTCCAGCTGACAAAGTCACATTTTCAAGATTATTTTATTTTTTTCTTACCAGAAATGTTGACATTTTGAAAAGCAGCTCAAGTAGCGGGATGTGATTAGCACGATGATAAGTTCTCAGACAGACTGTCTGACAGTTTGAAGTGATTCTCAAGTGCAGCGTCATTAAAAATGTCTTCTGTACGGAGTTTCAAGTCGAACGGTTTTAACTTTTTAATGAGGAACAAACCTCTCTGCACATCTCAGCCTTGGCATTCATGAGATGATAGGACAAGTTTACTTTAAGTGTTTGCTTATGTTTACAGTGTTGTTGTGTATAAGAACAGCTCTTTTAATCTATCTCTTCTGGTCTCAGGAGAATAATCAGAGTTGTTTGGATCAATTGAAAGATGAATGTGAAGGCTGTCGTCTTGTGAATAGAAAAATTACGTTACATAAACGATGACAATGGAGCCCATGTTGTTTGTCATTGCTACACTCTGTGGTCTGAGATGGTAGTTTGCAGAGGTCCTCTACTAACACTCTGAGAGATTAAAGCTAAACAAATACTCAGTTAGGTTGAGGCAACAATATAGTTGGTCAGGTTAAGACAACAAACATATTTGGTTAGTTTAAGACAACAAACATATTTGGTTAGTTTAAGACAACAAACATGTTTGGTTAGGTTAAGGTAAAGATGGTTTGGTTGAAAAGAGACCAAACACTAATCACACACTAGAAAGAATATCTTCTCCCATGTCTGTATTGTTCTGGTCTTTTTCCCATGCGATCAGCTATGACAGTACAAAACCGTGACTGATCAGTTGCAATGGGACAACAATAATTATGATTTAGGAACATCACAGCAATTTGAGATTGTGTCAATATTGTTGTGTCTAATTTCTCAGTTTTGAGGCAGGGCTTTTATCTTCTCTGAGGCTGTGCCATTTTTATGTTTCAGTGTCACATAACTTGTTAAAAAATTAGAGGCATCTCTGCGCAGTTTGTCTTTCAAATAAAATCATTTGCATACATCACAAGCACAAATCTCATCTCTAAGAGAAATGACTCAAGTTAGATGTATTGGATCCGTGAAGCTCTTTATTTTCTCTTGTCGTCACTCTGTGCCTCTGGCGGGGGCCTCAGTGGAATTTAAGCATCATTAAGGAACCATTAAGATGCGCTTTACTTTGAAAATCCCTTTCTCTCTACGCACGGAAACTACATAATGTGGCTGGATCTCGTGCTCTGCTGTGTTGAGCTCTCCTCGCCGGAGTGTGTGTTGAGCCGAAGCTCCTCTGACAGAAATTATGAGGTGTCTTGTTCGAGTGTGGCGTAATACTTATCTTACAGCGGTAAATTCAGTGGTGAGAATCATCCTCAGTGACTGTGTTCGGCAAAAAAAACCCCAGCATTTAATATCTTGAAAACACGGTCACGAAGGCCACCTTTACCGTGAGCTGTAGTGTTTCTCTCTGTGTTCACTGGAAATGTTATCTGTGCCGTGAGAGTAGATCTACAAACTCATTGAATGTGCTTTTGATTCTGTAGTGGATGGCTCTGCAGCCCATAATGATGGGACTTTAACGGTGTATAACAGCTCATCTCTAGGGGCCCAATCCTCCGCTGTGATATCACTGTGGATGTAGATCAAGAGCAGCGGGGCTTTAAAGCACCCTGTTTTTTCATAAGTGTGTCACATCAGATTATTAGCTCACTGTTTATGACATGAACTCCTCTTAATTAGCCACTTCTGTCCTTGCAAACGCAGCAGCGTAGACGCTCAGCTGCTCCTTTACGGTATCAGTGTTTGCTGCAGGGGCCGGTTTTCATTTATAATCGATAATCTTGCATGGATTTCACAGCTTAATGAAAATTGCCCCATGACATCACCAGTGCCTCGGCGAACCTATTAGGATGAGGCAGCACACTGAGCAGAGGGGGACCCACATGCTTGGGTTGTGGTCACGTTGGTTTTGGGGTTTTTTTAGGCCCATGGTGTAATGAAGGAAAGATGGCAGAGAGCCACATGAAGAAAAATCTACTATGAGAACAACATTCCCTGATCCACAAGCAAGAGGCCTCCGAGAAATACGTTCTCGATGTCAACACTGAACATACTGATGTTCTTTTGACGTTTCTTTTATTATAGCGGGTTATTGAGAAGGTGCAAACGATTCAAACAAACAAAAACAAAAAAATGGAAAAAGATGTGTTGTGCAAATTTTTCCAATACATACAATTCAAAAATCTTTGTATTCTTGTGTCAATGTTCACTCCTGTTTACGTCGGCTTGAACAGACAAGTGTCAAGCGATAATATCCTGACATCGACCCAACAACAAATCTCTGGTACGTCGGTGTGTCTTTGGGTGTTTGCCACCTCGAAACCTAAATGTTCTACCTGCTAACGTGCCCGCTGGATTTATTCACTCTATGGAAAGTATGTCTAGGACGGCTCCAGATCACGTGCAAGGCATTTTTCATTTGGACTGCCTCAACGAGCTGCACGGAGCGAACGAATTCCAAAATATTGTCCCCGTCTTCCTGCAGCACATCAAAATCAGTGTCATTTCTGTGCACTAAACTAAAATAGTTTGACATTTAACTGCTTTCAGAGAGTTAACTAGCCTACAGGCAGTACCTGATTAGCTTAGCTTAGCATAGAATCTGGAGGCAGGGGTATTAAACGTGTGAGCTACAGTGTAGCATGTTTGTAAGTGAGCTTTGTTGGTAGGCAGATATAATGGACAGATCCAGGCTAGCTGCTTCTAATCTTTATGCTACGCTAAGCTAATTAGAGGCTCCCTGTAGCTCCCTAGTTAGCATTCACACATACAAGTGTCTCATAGAAAACTATTCCTTTTGAAAATGGAGCAAGAGCCAGGGTGTTGTTAGCCTAGCTTAGCATACAGACCCACAGCATGTTGTGTTAATGTGGCTCTCTGTCTTATCAACACAACGCATCTTTGCACATTTTATTTGTTCATGAGCAGAAATTTTAAAAGGACAATTTGTGGTTTGAGGCGTCTGTTTCCTGAAACTGTTTACTTCTCTGAAGAGACGCAGTGCTGCGACGACAAGACTTCAACTGCATGCAGCTGTTGTTTTCTCCCCGTAAAGTCTCCAATTGTCGTTTTTTGCACATTTGATTGTTTACAGGTTGAAAGAAATGAGATGCAACGTATTGTCAGTCGCGGTATCGAGAGGTGTAGTCTTGTACATGGCGACAGAACCGTTCCTTTAACGATGACTGGTGCTGCAACGATAACAGTTCGACGTTGTACAGATATTTAGGCCTGTGCTGATTATGTGCATGATTATTCGACTTGTATAGCTTTTATATTGTATAAAAATAATGGTAGGCAGAGAACGAGACAGGGCTGTAATCAGAGACTCTGTACCTAACCCTGTGCTGACAACTGCAAACTGAATTTCCTCTCTTACCTGTTGTGCTCTGGTGGTGTCAGGTTCCCTGGGGGGAAGGAGATTAACATGTCATGCTGTGTCTATGATCCCTCGCCCTGTGCACTCATTACGCTCTCTGCTGTGTCGCCTTTACCCACATCCTCCGTCTGATCCTGCTTTTAACTGAGCTCAGCTGGCACAAAACACGATGAAATGAGAATACAAAAAAAGCTGCGTCACTTTTTCCGCACGTAAAATAAAATATGTGGCGTAAGCTGTTTCTTCAGGCTCAGAAAATGTCACTCTGTCCTGCTTGTTTGTGTCCCATGAGGGAGTGATTTAACTGAAACCATCAGGGAGCAGTTTAGGATGAAGAAACACAGTTTGTTTGGTTGGATATCCATTGTTTCAGGAGGAGCTGGTAGAAAAAAAAGAAAAGAGAGAGACTTGTGGGAGACACATGGCTCGACAGTGCAGGAAGATCTATGATGTCAGAGGCCGCTGCACACCATCCAGATGGCTAATGGCTCCCTGAGCCTCTCCTGAAATTGTTAACTGTCATCTCCTTTAACCACTGACACAGCTGGAGGCCGGCCAAAACACTTCTGAACACACCAAAACACAAATCAATCTGTGATCAATAGAGTAAAACATGCAGCTGGCGGTGTTTGATCAGCACGCGTGAGATCAATGAAGGATTGTGTGGACATCAGCACAATGAAGACGGCGCGTGCGTCTCCAAATGACTCAGTGCCGAGGCTGCACGGATACGACAGCGCAATAACACAAACACATCATAACAACATTCAACACCGCAAACAATCTATGGACTCAAACACAGAGCTGACTCAACGCTCTGACACGATCTGTCACTAATGACTCGTTATTACATCGTCATATATCACACGGTTGTTTCTGTTTTTGGGTCGACTCCCCGCGGAGGTGACTCTGTTTACTCGTTGTATCAGAACAGATATTAGACGGGGAACGAGGAAAAGCTGAGATGGAGGAGAGGAGGGAAATTTCTTGAATGTCACGAAAAAAAACCCACACAAAATATGATTCGGGTGTTCGTATATAGATGTCTGCCTGTTGTGTTGAATTATGAGACTTGTTAGACAGTTTGGGATCTTTACCGCTGGGTCGACTGTGACAGCAGCAACGAGATGATCCGGCTGTCAGGTGGTAAAAAAAACCAATCTGATTTCCATTTTATATCTTAGTTTTCCTTCTTTTTTTCATGCAAACACAAAAAACAAATCTTCAGTCGTAATTACTCCCAACTTCTGCTCAGTGGTCGAGGTCACCTCTCCAGACCAGGGCCTGCTTAATGTATGCATAATGATGATAATAGATATAATACAAATAGAATAACAGAAGAAGAAGAATACATTTTATTTGTATAGCACTATTCAAGAGACTCAAAGACGCTTTACCTGCGGACATAAAAGCAATAAGCTAGAAATAGACATAAAAGCAACACAGTACAGGTAAATCTAAAGATATCACACAACATTAATCACACTGCATACAAAAGTAAAAGTAATATTACCGACTTGAAAGTGCAGGAAACGCCCCAAAAATAGCTTAATTACAGTAATTTGAGTCGATGCAATCTGTTACTTCCGCCCGCGGTATTGCCAAAAACTGTATTTCCCAAAATGCCGAATAGTTTCTCAATCATTTATTTCTATTGAGCTGTAAAATTACACAAAAAAATTGCAGTTACACAATTAACATTGAGTTAAACACATCCTTAAGATCCTTAGCAGACTCGCATCCGGCGAGACAGAAAATCGTGACTTATTTTAAAAAAACAATTCTAGGAAGAAACGTTAATTGGCACCACATGTTGTGTTGAATATTCACCGTGAGATACGCCGTGCGCGAGTATTGCAGGCAGGAAGGAGCAGCAGGTTGGAGCGGACAGGTGGAGGTGTCCTGCAGAGACCGGAGTTGTTTTTGATTGTGCAGATATCTTTGTGAACCCCGGTGCTCTGATGCAGCGGCAGGAAGCTGGAAGGCTGTTTTGTTTCTGCTCTGGACTCCCTCGCCTGTGTGAGTCTTTAAATCATTTCAAGGTTGATTGAATCGACAGACTTTGAATACAAATGTTCCCTGAATGTAATTTATTCCTTCGTATTTTGGGAGAATAACCAGAAATGTGTCTTGCAAATAGCCGCAGTAGATTTTAGGACAACTCACTTTGCTATCGTTTTTGTGTGTGTTTTCCTGCACAATACTATGAATGTCTGCAGGAACATGACCGTCGTACAATCACACCTGCACCTAGCCCTAACCCAGGGAGAGCAAAGGAGCTGCAGCAGGTACTTCTTCCCTAATTATGTAAATCACCCATGATTATGTCACGCTGATGATCTTTGACAGAGAAGGTGAAAGCTCCCACCTGTTTTCAAACACTCGCCGCGTCATCCCTTCCGCTCCCGCCGCCGGCGCCTGCAGGACATATTCCCCCTTTTATGTTTGATTCATGGTACGAGCTGCTTTTTTACGGCGGCGGACACCTGCGGGTCAGAAACTGAACACACCTACAAAGCGAGTCGGTGCGTTACCCTTTGAACTCGTCTGTTCTGCCCTCTGGTCGTCCGCCGCGTTCCTCCTGCTCGACCAGTCTGCACACGCAACCAGCGGCCTCGCAGGTGTAACGGCCGGTATCAAATATCATTCCCCCCCCGCCGGAGAGTTTGGACAAAACCACTCAATTAATTCCACGGGAGAAAAGTGGACGGCCACGGAAAGGTCATCTCTATTCATTAGCCACGGCAGCGGCTGAATCTGCATTAGCATAATTCTGTTGTCTTTGGCGTAACGGGGACATTAACATCGTGGCCGCTGCAAAGGTTGGATCAGTTTCAAAATAGTGCAGCTGAATTACTTTGTGTTCACTCTTGCTTACATCAAACGACAGCGCTGTCCTTCTGTTTTTGAATGAGAGATGAGGTTTTCTCAAGGTCTTAACAGAGAGCGAGAGAGAGAGAGAGAGGGAAGACGAGCAGAGGGAGAGGGAGGGCCCACGAGAGGGCTGCGCCCTGCAGTCCGCATGCTGTAGTCATTAGTTTGTGTGGTGGGGAGCTTTATTGCTTCCCACTCGTGTTAAGTCAATCCAACAATTTACTCTGCTGCCCTCGCTCCCTCTCCTCTGACAGTTTCATGTACGACTGTTATGTCTATGGACGTTTCTGGTCAATCAGTGCAATGTTCTGGATGGTTGAGCCAGCGGTCTGTCAGCCCC
>OMLP01015787.1:6263-17259 GCA_900302685.1 Spondyliosoma cantharus
ATATAGGGTTAGCCCGCGAACCAGATGATTTCTATGTATAACTCTGAATTACTGCACATAAATGAAACAAACAAATCTGCAAGCTCAAGGCAGCCGCTCACCTTCAGACAAATTTCTGCCGTTTTGTTTCGACTGACCATGTTAGCCGATAACTTTTGGCTGTGGTTGTCATGGACATAAGCTAGCTTGCTAGTGCAGGTAGTGATGCACTAACAACACAGTAACGCAAATACAAAAGAGGCAGCGGGTCGCAATTCATGCTGCTCTTTGTATTATTATTTCGTAGTGGCTAGCTGAGTAAACTAAAGTACGATTAAGTGGGAGCTAACAAGCGCACATTTCATCTGTGTTTATAGCTGTGCTGTTCTGCTGTCACATTAGCTAGCTCAGTGCTACGTTTTGCTACCTTGTTGTAGGCCCGCTCTTCCACTTACATCCACAGATCTTCCATTTGTGTGGATTACTCCTACATGCCCATTGATAATGCCCCTTGGAAATTTAAAAATGTACTGATAGGTTTCAGACTAATTTTGCCAGGGTTACCTATGTAGGATATTTTGTGTGATTACCACTGAGGCCTCCCTAAAGGATTATATCATCTTTTGAAAACAAGGACAGTGACTAACAATAGTCCACAGGCCACATCTGTCCCCGGTTGTGGTCCTTAAGCAGATGTTTCACGGGCTCTGTGTCCTCACATCTCCCAGCAGACTTCAGCGCAGACACATCACAGAGAGAGCGAACACCGAAATGTCATCTCCGTCAGAGCGGTCATCAGAAATTCATTGCATTCAAGATGAAGATGTGTCTTGTTTGATGGACTCTCTGGGAATCGCACAGGAGCAAGTGCAGAAGTGGCTTCATTTCATTGTTTCTCACGTCGCCCAGTGCAAACACACCGCTCAGGTTCACACTGTACCGATAAAACCTTAAAGTTTTTTTACGATAAAAATGTAAAACTTAAAAAGAGCATCGCACTTAACTTGACATGACGCGCTCGACACATCTTAAAATACCAGATCTCATTATCCGATCACACATACTGTCTGTCAGCTTTCACACTCGCACACAGACGGTCACACCTTTTGACAATCCTGTATAGAGTATATGAAGGTGTTTTTTTGATGCTGCAGATGTTTATAAAGGGTGTGAGTCGGCTTTAAACGAGTATCGATCACAGGAAATTGAAAGGCAATACGGTCACGGCGGACACATTTATGCACAAAAGCTCTTTGGACTCTCTTTGCATCCGGTTAACCCCTCGAGCCATAACATCATCGGTGACCCTTACAAGGTCATTGTACAGTCTATAATGCTACTTGACGCACACTGAAACACACACACACACACTATCAAATAGATAGTGAGGCTTTTAATTTTACACCCCCACTGTAAAGGTTTATCTCAGCCGTAATCAATAGTGTATGACTTTCATTATCTTTGTCGTCAGAAATATAATCACATCGTAGCCCGAGAGAACTGTAGCACAATCCTTTATCATCATAATCATCGCGGTAATTGTTATTGATGTAAGTGGATAGATATTTAAAGCACAGGGAAGCGCTGCGCGGAAGATCTGTTCGCAAAAATTGTCACACGGTTCCAATTTCATGGGTGAACAACAATCAGTATTGTATGTTATGTGTTCGTACTTCCTGGGTCAAGGAGAGGTTAAACATGCCCGAGCAAACACTGTCTGCTTAGAATATATATCACTTTGCGCTATTGGTGAGGTTTTTTTTTCCATATAAAAGGTTATGTTAAATTATTGGACCCATCCATTTTTACTTACTTGTTACTCTACATTGATAATGGACTGTAATGGTATGATCACCTAGATATAAGTTAGTTAGGTGTAAGCTGAGTGAGTCACTTCGTCCCAGCAATGTTGTAGTCATACCTCAGATTTGATTATGGAACAAGTGGCAAAGTAAGTATTAAGGTGCTTCTCTTAAGTAAAAGTAATAATATTTATGTTACAAGTAAAAGACTTGACTTCATTATATTACTTTAACGGCTGAAGAGATACAGTACAACAGATACAGTACCTATGCTGCCCCTCATCTAATAGATGAGCTATGTGATAACTAGCGAACAGCAGGACAACAAAACATTCAGGAACAACCATCCGTTCGCTGCGTACAGGATACAGAAATCCATTCGGACCACATGAGGTGGCGTTTGGCGGTGGGTTAACGACTGCGTGTGATCACCCATAAAGACCTCTAACCGTATGTGTGTGTCTGGCCGCTCATTACGTATCAATAAGGAGTCCAAACTGCAGATATGATGAGGTCATTTCAATTATTATGAATGGCTCTGACTCATTTGGCCACCGTGAAATCCGCGTTAGACTGCGTGACTCATTACGGCTCACTTGAAAGAGCTGTCCGCTCAGTTGCTGCGAGTTCATACTAGTCCATATGTGATTGAACTGTCATGGACCCTCATGCACATTAGTTCCCGTATGGATGTGTGGGATGTAAATGCCTCGGTCAGATTGACACGCAATGCATTTCCCCCGTGACCGAGTTATTGCGGAGGGGTCATGAGGCCGGGCCTGTGCACACGGGAGGGGGGGGCTAACTCATATTGAGCCTGTCGAAAGGATCGCACAGCATCAGTCAACGTACGGCAGCCGTGCATCAATGTCTCTGTTTCCTCAGAGGACTCTTTTCCGCATTTCTCTCCTTCCCGCAGTTCACCAAGAGTGCACCGCCTCTGATACTTTTTCAAAGCGGCACATCGAGAGAGGACACCCGACAAAAAAATTACAGGCATGAAAGTGAAGCACATTACGGAATCGCCTTGAAAGTCGTGAGTCATCGGAAAGACATTTCCTCGCACAACAGCTGTGTTTTTAAAAGGGAAAGAGATTAGCGCCGTTGTTCGTCATTAAGGAAAAAATAACGAGGGTTGCGTAATTTGTGGGCGCCGTTGTTTTGGGTTTTTTTTTCAGCTTTTTCAGATGAGTGCGGCGTTGGGATTTAGAGAGTGATTATATTTGACATCCTGCTAACAATCCCCCTGTTGGTGAAACCATTTAAAGGTACAAATAGCAAGATGTTTCACTTTTTAGCTGGGGGCACATAACACAATAATAGCATCAGCTGTCAGCCGTGAAGACACTGTGGGGGGAAGGAAGCGAGCGTTGGGCTCGTTGGATGAGCTGTTGAATCGGGGGAGGCTGAGACACACAAAGATGGAGAAGGCGAGAAGCTGAGGGACGGAGAGGACTGGGTGAAAAAGAAGGTGCCTTTCAGTTTAATTAGCATGGCAAATTAATTAGCAGCAGGATGTGAATTAATTAGTGTTCCAAAGGCAGTTTAAAGGCAGCGCCATAAGGAGCCACTGTCGAGGTCCCATAAGGCTTTACAGTTTGTTGCAGCCCAAACATTATCCCATTAATTAGCAATTAAATGCTTCTTGAATCCAACTTTCTATCAATCTCTTTCTCTGCTTTTTTTCTTACTCTATTGTTTTTGCCTGCACGCTGGCATCACACATTTGTGCGATCCACTAATTTTGTTTCTGTTTATCCGCACAGGCTGGCGGACAGGCTGTCACCCCGAGGGCCTTTTTTTTTTTCCTTTTTTTTTTGCACCGATAAAAAGCACACTTTAGGAGATTCAAGTTTTTTTTTTTCCAATATTCCCTCCTAAAGATTTGAGGCGGAGTGCCGAACAGAGCACTGTCTGATATTCTCATTGATTTTTAAAAGCCATCTCATTTCCCATGCTCTCACTCCGGTGCTCTCTGCCGACATAACCAGGTTGGTGTGTGCGCGAGCGGGTCAGCGTGCGGGGGATTGGCTGGTTTAAAGAGCGGCCCACTTGCTTTCGGTTTCCACACAAACAAATGATTAAGGGCCCCGCTGCTGCGGGTATCGATGCGGAGGACTCGATTCAATCACTTCAATTTATGCGATTCAAAGCGGTGCCCTGGAGGAGCATCGCAGGGCTTCTTCATGCTGATGGACGCGTCACGTCGAGACACTGGGGTTAAAGTTCGTGCCGTTTGTATCAGATATCCTCCGTTTTATCTTTCTTCTGCAACATTAGGCCATGTGGAATTGATTGGACATGTAAGACATTATCAATAAAGAGATATAGACTGGAATGTGAAGCTTTTCAGGTGAACATAGGAGATGGGAGAGGATCCTCGAGAGTCGCTGATGGTGGTGGAGGCAAAACCTGCATTGGGAATTATAGAAACACTTACTAAAATCTTCTTGAACATCCTGAAGATGATGGTGTCGGCTTGAAGGTGGGTCGGCTGTGGCTCAGGGGTAGAGCCAGCGTCTTGTTATTGGGAGGTCGCTAGTTTGATTCCCCTGGTCTCCATGTTGAAGGGTCCTTGGGTAAGATACTGAACCCCAAACTGCTCTTGATGTGCTGGTCGGCACCTTGTATGGCAGCCGCCGCCATCAGTGTATGAATGTATGAATTACTGTAAGTCGCTTTGGACAAAAGCGCCTGCGAAATGCCCTAAAATGTAAAATGTGGTAAAAGTGATGGAAACGCTATACATGAAGGCCCCCACGTCCATAGAGTGTGTTTCCCTGGGTAGCACTGGGAGAAAGTATTTGTGACATAACAAAAAGGACACTTAAGGTGGGTTTTGATTAACATTAGCTAGGTGGCTAAATGAACACTATGTAAACAAGGTTGATTACACAGCTAATAACTACTTAACAACATGTACTGTAGGAGCAGGAACGTTCTCTGTCTGTCTCATATCACGAAGTACTGAAAATAAAGCCAAAACAAGTTTCTCTTCCATTGTCTTGGTTACCAGGGTTACGACGGCATCATCAAATATCTGATTGGTTGCCTGACGAAGAGCGGCAGTGGCAAAATCAGCTTTTTAAACGTTTCAGATCTTTTAGAATTAGAGCAGCACAAAAAAGTCCGAAAAAAGATGCTCGGTCTGGCCCCTTCTCTTTAGGTGTGATGGTGCTCGGAGGAAAACACCAGAATAGAAAGAAGAAGCTACAGCCATGCTTGCAGCTCTGTGAGGCTGCACTACAGCACAAGACTTTGAGCTTAATGCTAATGCTCACATGCCCATGTTTAGTGGGTATAATGTTGACCATGTCCACCGTCGTAGCTTCATGTGTTAGCATGCTGATATTTCATAATTAGCACTAAACCCAACATGCAGCTTATGTGGGTGGGGATGGCAGGAGTGACAGAAGCTTTGACCTGACGATTGAGCAAGATTAGAAGTTAAGCGAAGTTAAGAAGTTAAGCACCAAAGCGATTAGAGTTCATCCTGAGGGGAGCATGACTGCCTAACCCTCAAACCCTTTTGATATTAGTTGAGATATATTACACTCAAAAACCATAAATGTCGTCATGTTGGTCGAGCATGAGGAACAGCCAAGGGACCAACAAAGTCATGCGGGTTCATCATCTGGGGATCACGAATTGCAAAATTTCATGGTAATACATCCAGTATTTATTGAGACATTTGGTGATATCAGAATCGTGAATGTGGAGAGTGTGATGGAGGAATATAGATAATGTGTTAAGGTGGGAGTCACACCTGGTTTTCTTTTTGTAATTTTCATTGACCATTTTCTTACATAAAAAAAAAGAAAAACAACCTTCAAATCTGGTCCAACTCATTTCTACCAGCTCAGCGATACTGCCACAATTAAAATAATTTCTCTTTTTTTCAGCGCAGAAATACCAGCTTTCATATTGTATGGGTGAGGATTGATTTTCTGCCATCAGTCCAGAAAGTGCTGCTGGGAGGAGGCGCAAGAGTCTGAGAAAACTTGGAGAAGAGTGTAAGTTCACGTCTCAGGCTGACACAATGCCGTATTGATTTGCTCTCCAGTGCAATTACATTAATAAAGTGTGGTTCTTCTGTTTGTCATAACAGATATAGTTGGAAAAAAACCCTCATGACAGCCTCTAACATGTGTTAGAGACATATGTCACCCGTTGGACATTGTTTCCAGCATTTGTAGGTCACTCCAAGATCCACTTACTGTACATTTCAAGACCTTGCCCTCTTTAGCCCGGAGCTCTCCTTGTTGTCTCCGCTAACATTTTATGGTTTTTTTTCTTTGCTTCTTCCTTGACGATTATTCTCTCTGGCCCCGCTCGGCTCTGCGGAGGGAAGAGCGGCTCAAGCATCATCCGCACTGGGGTCGGAGAGTTGAATCTGTCGTCACATTCTGTTTTATTGCTCTCCTCCTGACTCAACCTGAAGAAGCGCCTGCACCCTCTGCCCTTCATGCCGAGACGTGATTGGTGGGCCCTTCAAGTACCGGTACAGTTGTCTCCATGGAAACCGAGACAATGCAAAAGGGGAGGAGGACGGGGCATTAAGCTTTCTGAGGTTAATTAGAAGATGAGTAAGAAACATGAAGCTATTGTCATCCAGCTTGCGTGCTTGTGATCCTTGAAATCTTTTATAAATTGTAAGTATTTTTTTATTTTATTTAAATGTTTTCTCTCCTTTTTTTGTTATAAATATACAAAACAAATGTAATTAAAACAAAAAATAACAAAAAACAATCAAACAGAGTTGGCAGACGAGCCACTTGTTCAGGCAGTCATCAAATTATAATTGTTTTTCCCACCAACAGCTCCTCCACACGCCGCTCACCTCCGCCTTCGGGCTACGTGTTGTTCCGAACGCAGACAGCTCATCAAGATGAGAGACGGGGTTTTTTGGGTTGTGAACTAACCAAACCGAGCTTCAGGACTAACAATACGCTTCCCGCCCCGAGGCATAAAGTTGCGGCGTTGTATCTTTTAATTTCCCGGCGTGGCAACTCTCTGCTGACTTTTGGAGAAAATGAAAAGCAAGCAGTTTCTGTTTACTTTTTCCTCCCTCGATCACAGTCAATTTTGCAAATACTCAACAGGCTCCCTCCCGTACGTGCGCGCAGCTGTCATAAAAAGCAAGTGCGATGGCTGACAGCGCTGTCTCCCGGGTCCTCAGTTTTCTGAGAAATACAACAGAGCTAATGAGGTTCAGTTGTCACTCACCGCCTCATCTCCCAACTCAGGAGTGCTACTTAAAGACGCAACACTGATACAGTAAAAAACCCTCCGAGGACACCGAGGACTCGCTCCTGGTCATCCCCCACTCTATTGTGATGTAACGTCGAGGCTGGGGTTAACCATCGATTCTTCCAGCTGACTGTGTGGAGTCACGGGTGGTGTCTGTCCTCACCCAGCTGCAACCCGCCCCATCGACTACAGCAGTCTCTGATCAATGCTAATGACACCGCATGTGCAGCATCTCTACAACTTTTACACTACTTCCCAGGTTTTGCTCATTTAGCACATGTCGGGGGGGGGGGGAACTCCAGGAGTCATCGATCTCACATGTTTTCTTGATCCAGGGATGCTGCTAAACTGTGTGCAGTTACAGCACTTCTGGCTCGGAGACAGCACGTGGGCTAACGATCACAGATCCTACTAGCGTCAGGACGCACCACAGTCGGTAGCAACCATAACTCAAACTGTCTCTACTATTGGTCCTGACAGCAAAAATGTTCTTCTCTTCTAAGAATGTGCTTTCCAGACATCCAGCAGATTTCTTAAAGTGAGAAATGTGGTGTGGAATTTGGCTTCGACAGTATGCAAAGTTTAGCATTTTAGCTTTCCTAGCTCCTATTTCAGCTTTTAGCATGTTTAGGTAATGCGGTTCAGTTTCCGATTCTGACAGTGTAACTTCAGAAAAATGTCAACCTTCTTCTCTTGGTTGGAATTTGGTCTCTATTCATCCAGCAGAGAGAGAGAGAGAGAGAGAGAGAGAGCAATGTAATGTGTAATTGAGTTTTGACAAGTTTTGCTTGTAGCTTTTCTAGCAATGTATTTCAGCAGTTCAGGTGATGCAGTTCCAATTCTGACAGTTCTACATTTCAGCTCCCAGCATTCCTAATATATTTGAGCTTTAACATTGTTTGGGCGATTCATTTCACATATATGGATTTGCAGCAATGCTCTGCAATTAATATCAGCTTCCAGCGTTCACGCTGCATTTTCTGACCGTCACGTGTTTTCCCTTCCTGCTCGTAGCACTGAAGCACGATTGATATTTTTCTGGTTGTATAGGCAACTCAATGCAAACACATTTAGTTTTTTGTTAAATATTGAACAAGTCTACACTTTTTTAAGTGTTTCAATCGGCTCCCTATTGAGCTGGTTGGATGGTCAACAAATTGCACATTGCAAGTATTTATTTTAAACAAAGATCTTTGAAGTAACTGATGAAGATTTAGAGCAGAAAACAATGATGTGTCATTCCGGAGGACAAATTAAAAAAATATATATTTAAACTGTAAGGACATGTTGACCTGTACAAAATGGCTGATGACTGCAACGTTGGTGGGTCCACCACTTTGGTACGGACTGAAACATCTCAGTAACCATTAGATTGTCGCGAAATTGTGCGCTCACATCTCTCAGCTCTTCCTCCAGCTCCACCAGCAGGTTGACATTTATGGTTTTGAATGAGATTTCTCAACTATTGAATGCATCAAATCGAGATCTGGTTAAAACATTTATATTCCCTTCACGACGGGTCAAAAAAGGACACGCAGGCCTGTTTTTGAGACGTAGGAATTGTTTGTTTTCAATACATGCCTCTCTCTATGTGTGTGTGAATGTTTACGCGTCACAGACAAACACACACTCACACCTCCTGCAGTCCTCCTCTGTAAAGTTGTTTATGTGCAGCCTCAGAATCCTCATTAAATAAGGCTGAAAAGATACCGAGGTGCCAGGCCACCAAATCTGAGGATCGGAGGGAATGATAATAACACTGTACCGGAGTCAGCAATAAATCACAAACTGATAAGGTCAGCTCCTGAATAATGATCATGATAATGTGATGAGTTTCAGCCATGAGCTGGCGGACGGTTCAGCGGGGGAATAAAATGGTGAGAGAGGAGCTCACACACACACACACACACACACACTGTCAAATATATACATTATATACTGTACATGTTCCTCTGTGTGTGTGTGTGTGTGTGTGTGTAGGGTGGGATCTGGTGCATCTGTGTGAGGAATTTGCATTTGCATGACTGAGCAATTGTGCACTTTGGATAGGTTTACTCAGAAAGCTCAGTTGGGCAAGCCATCCGCCTTTTCCCATTTCCCCCAAGCCAGGAAACAATAGCTCCTCTGCTAAATATAGAGCATCTGCGTTTTAACCTCAGCCTTCTTCTCACTCTGTCCCACCTCGCTCTCACACAAAACACACTCTCCTGTCTCCCTCACCAATTAGGAAATCGTTCCTCACTATGCCTGTGTGTTTTTCTCTTGTAATCTCCTGTCTTCCTGACCATGATAGACTGGTGGGTTCAGCGCTTTGATGCTTTAATGAAGCCTTTTACGTTGGCATGAGATTCAGCTACATGTAAGCCACGCGAAATACTGCAAGCTCATTTCTAATTTGCCCGTGCAGATGCATCTGCCCCCACTTCCGTTCAGACTGGTTTGCTTTGGGACAGTCACAACCATTTCTATAACATGGGGGTCGGGATTTGATTCATTGACTTTATTTACACTCTGTGGTTCGACTATGCGAGCCAATGGGGTTTGAGCGTCAGTGTGAAATAGGCTTGCTGTTAGGTTGACTTTGTTTGCAATAGAGTGGTGTAGGGAAAATGTGTTTTGGTTGGCTAGCCAGGAAGTTAGCAGCAGTCGGATTCCCTCGTCAAAAAGCCCAGGAAATATTTGGATGGATTTTTGGATTATTGCCGAAAATTAAGATCTGTGGCAAACAGATCTGTTGTCCAGCAAGATCACCTTCACAGATGAACACCGCTTTTGTAATTTACGAAGACTAAATTAAATCGCTAGCAGTAAAAAGATAACATTGGGCTATAAGCAGACTACACTGCGGTAGCATGACTGACATCTCCTGTAGTTATTTGCTGCTTTATATTTTAATAGTGGGACATTAAATTACGGATGTTATGTTGTAGAACAAAACATGCAAATATCTTAAGCCCTACACAGACCTTATGACAAGCATCTAGCTGAAAACCAATTCATAAACCCAACTGACCTTGAGACGAAGGACAAACTGAACTAACTGATTCCGGTTGTAGGATTCATTATTATTATTATTCATTATCTAAGGCATTTTGGTCTGCAGCCATTGAGAACGCCCCATAGAAATCAATAAGGCACTGAGTGGTTCTCAGACTAATTCGCATTTGCTACCTGGTCACCTTGGTCATGGTCATGGTCACCAAAAGGACAAATCCCATTGACTTGGGTGAGTCAATGATTGATCTTCTCACATATCTACTGTTTAAGTCCAAGGTGTTAATTGTAAGATATTTGATTGTCAAGTCTCGCTCACGGGACAGTCTGGATTGGTGACCAGCCTTACCTACCAACCCAACGACTCGACGATCAACAATCTTTCTCCAGCATCGTTTTTTAGCACCTTTTAAATGACAATATGCTCGAAAACACGACTCAGGAAACAGTAGTGGTTGTTTATTGGTGCTGAAACAGCTGTAAGGATTTTTTCAAGAAAAGATGCCAAACATTCAATGGAACCTTAGTCCCAAACGTGACGCTGCATTTTGCACTTCCTAATGGTATAATTGAGTAGTGGTAGTAGTACAGAAATCATCTCTGTATTGCCTGATTTATTCGACCAATGGTGTTATCGATTTTAATTGGGATTGAATGGATTTATAAAGAGCTAATAAATGACCTCATATCACATAACTCTCCCTGCTAAACTGACCTAGCATGCACTGCACACTACCATGAGCTTCTTGGTGTCAGGCTGCTCACACTGCAGCCCAGTTAACATGATGTTGCATGTTAACTGTCCTCTGGTTGTTATCACACGCTGCTGCGTCTCCCTGCCCTTCGCCCATGCTGTTGCAGAGCCGTGATCGGTGCAAGCACAGCTCGTCGGCACAGCGCGTCGTCACAGCAGCCAATGGGGTCACGCTGATGCTAATAGCTTTGATGAGTGTTTTCTCGTCACTCTACAC
>OMLP01015788.1:0-23032 GCA_900302685.1 Spondyliosoma cantharus
TATGAAAAGTTCCAATTATTCAAAGTGGGGTAAATTCATTCTCTTGCCCAAACAGCCTAAAAGTGGCACAAAAAAGAAGCTGAAACCAGAGTGTGTTAGAGTTTTTTCTTAGAAAACTTACTTCAATGATTATTCCCTTATCAAAATTGAGAAATTAGCTAATTATTTGAGGACTAAATATTATCATCATTTAATAATTGTATACACATGTTATGCACATATGGTGTCTCTCATATTAATCCCCATTAGAATGTAAAATACGGTAATGCTGCAGGCTTTCATACACATTTTCAAGAAAATGCTGTAATTTGAAGGGTTTCCTTTACAAATTAAACAGTATCATTTGTCTGATTAAATGTTCTTCTATATCCTGTTCAGCTATATATTCATGACCCGAGTGCAGCTCTAACCTGATGGGATGAACAGAGTCTGTCCTTGCTTCAGAGTACATTTATAACACTTGTCCACCTGGTCAGCAAAGAACATTTCGCTGTGATTTGACGATGATCTCCACCGCTCGTACAGAGACAGGTTGGCGGAGGTGGGCTTGATGAGGAAGAAGATCTTCTCTCCCTGCAAACACAAACACCATCACTTTTTTCTGGCCTCACAATCGTATGAACAATGGACAATAACGTATTCCACATTTCCTTTTAAAAATCCCTTCAGAATAGAAGATAATCAGTGCTGTGCACTCATCAGAGACAGATGACACTGACTGTCATAAGTTGTTATAAGGCCAGTTCTGACTCAACACATTGGTCTAACCATGAGAATGACAGACCTTTAGGACGTGGTACCAGACGGAGGCACCACCGCACTCAATGTGGAAATCTGTGTAGCTGTCTTTGACGCAGATGAGACAGTATTTGGTGACTTTTGGTTTCCCAAGCAGAGCGTCATCAGGCCAGTAGTTTTCTACCCATGACAACCGCCGCACAATCTGTGGACTCTCCACTATACTGTTCATCCTGCCCCAGAAAAACACACACAGATTACAAACAGCAGATTTCCACACGGGCATCTTTATCAACCAAATCTCACTTTATTCAAACTTCACTATAAGTTAGGATGTACCTCGTGTCAGAGAACTCCAGGTTGATGACATTTAACACTTTCTTTCTGTTTGTGCTGTAGTAATAATCTACAAACTCTTTGAGCTTCATCTTGCTGTCAGTCTGTTTGGTGACGTCAACCACGTCCACGCCAACATCAGGACCTGAGACAATAACAGAGGACACAGAAGACACGATAAAACAAGCTGAAGGAAAACTAACCGCCTACAAGCTAAACATTTTCTTTAAACAGGAAACCGGTTTACAAAATATGTCTGGAGCGGTGTACTGTTGAGATATATCAAGTGATCTCATCACCGAGCACCAGTGCAGTGGAAAATATGGAACAGATGCACCCCCTGTTGACAAGCAAATAGTATAGTACATTTTTATCTTGTGTTTCTTTTAAAGGAGGAAATGATATGCACTCCAGGTCCCCAACTTAAACACAAATATTAGTTAATGTATTAATTAATGGGATAGCCATTACTTTTGATAAAGACACTCAGAATGTGCATGCAAACTGTATTGGTCTGTAGTTGGAATTCCCTCTTCCTTTGCACTGCCCAAAATAGTTTTGACCTGCTTTCTAAACAAAAACACTTATATAGATATATTAGATTAGATTAGATATAGTAATAGTAGAACAGTGGAAATACAAGTATTAATTGTATATTTATAGCAGGAATCGAAAGAAAAGAAAAGAAAGAAGTAAAAGTCATTGTAGGAACACATGCAGCAGTATCAGTACACTAGCAAATGACAACATTTTAACTTATTAGCAGCAGTAGAAGTAGTAAATATTACAACCCTGATTCAAAAATGTTGTGGCGCTGCGTAAATCATAAATAAAAACAGAATAAAGTCATTTGTAAACGAACTGTTTACTGACAACGGTAAGCATATATTTACAAAAATCATAGAAGTCGGTGAGCTAAAACATTAACATACTGTCTTTGTACTTTTTGCAAAAGAATGAGCACAGTAACAGGTTTTGTTTTCATTTCACGTGTTAAACACTACTAATACTGTTTTTGCCGGTTCTAACAACACTACTGCTATTGTTACAACTACTATAATTTTTTTGTTCTACTACTACTCACTAGAAAAGTTTGGACGCTAACACTTACAGTAGTAGTGACAGTACTAGATGAAGCAGTTAGCACATTTTCAGTACATTTATTATGAGAAACAGTGGTAGCAGTGGTACAAAGGTGGTGGTGTCATAATCGGTCCTGATGTCAAAGCCTTAACACAGTATAGTTGCTATAGTTAGAGTACTGTAGTATCAGCTGTGGTACAAATAATCAATCCAGTAGTGCAATAGTAGTGGGAGCAGTTATAGAAGTAGATGCAATAACACTATTAGTAAGAACGGTGGTTGCAGTAACCAGTGGTGTAAAAAAGCACGCAAAAGTTGAGTAAAAGATATCGTGTTCAAATATTACTTAATAAAAGGAAAACCACCCGTACAAATTGTACTTCAGTAAAAATCTATCTAGTAAAAAGTATCTCAATAAATGTACTTAAGTATCAAAAACATTTACATATATACATATGTAAATATATGTTTGTACTGCATATACTATTTATATTTAAAGTCATCAAATGTAATGGAAAGTGTAATATTTGCCTCCATAAATATTGCAGAGGTAGTATAAAGAAACAGAAAATGGAAATACTCAAGTAAAGTAAAAGTACCCAAGAATTGTATTTAAGTACAGTATAATCCATCACTGGTAGTAACAGAGCTCTGTTCCTCACCGACATAGTTCTCCACATCACTGATGTAGAAGGTGGGGGCAGGCATGGACATGCCCAGGCCATCTTTCTTCTGAGCCAGGATTGGCTCGTTGAAGCCGTTCTCCTCCAGGTGCTCCATCGTCAACTGACTGCCACTCAGCTTCACCACTATGTCATCAGCACTGGAGAGCACAGTTCAAAGGTGTTTGTACATTGATAAAAGTAAATAAGATCTGATAACTACTCAGGTATTTTGAGTGATCTGATGGCAGATCTTGAAAAGTAATAAGACAGTGCCCTCTAGTGGAAGTAATAATAAAGTGAGGAATAATATTGACAGGAGGTTAATATAATATATAATAATATAAGGAGTCCCTACTAATATTTCAAGAGCTCTAATCAGTATGAGGAACCATTTCATTATAATTGACTCTACTAAATGTGATCCCAATTAGTGTGTGGAGTTTGACTATTTCAATTGTTTGGAATGTTAAAATGTGTCACCACTTTATCTCACAGTATTGACCCATCCATGGTGTTGCCTGCCGTACAGTGTAGTAACAAGAATACGTGATTTACCTGGGAAACGTCCTGCTACGAAGCTCCTTAATGAAAACCTGACTGCCATTCTGAACAGCTTTGATGTCTGTGCTTTGCCCAGTGTCATTTTTGCTCCAGTTCTTTTTCTTTTTCACTGAAGAGGAGAAAAAAACAAAACATAGAAACCATCAAGAATGAAGTAACACACCGCAGCTAATGACTTGAACAAATATTTGAATTCCAGATACATACAATGTTGCTCCTCAAAAAACCTTTGTTTGTTTAAAATGTGAGACGAACTGGAAAGACCACCAAGGCCGTTTCACTTTTTCATTTTTAAAGGTGTAATTAAGGAATGTATTAAATGGCTGGTTTTAAAAACTTAGCTCCAAAACCATAGGGGGCAGCATATCCGCTAACGGCTGTTGTTCAGTGTACTCATTGCTGTAGCACTCTCTGGCTGTCAGGACTAGCTGTCATTGCTTGTGACTAGCCACCTGCAAGTAGCTCAGTTGGCTGTGGAGCTAAGTGGCCCTATAAGCTGACAGGAGTCTGCACACCTCGGGTTGACTGGGCTCAGCAGTCGCCCAATGATAAACAGCTGGATATCAGACTAGGACTGAACACAACCTCCGAGGCCGACAGCTGGCGGTTTGAAGACAGGGGATACGGTACAGGGGTGATTTACAGAAGCTCTGACCAGGACTATGATTCAAGGGGCGAGAGGACGTGGCAGGCAGGAACAGGAGAGGCATGGAGTGGTAGATGTTTGGGTATATTTTTCTTTTTAGTTAGGGAAATAGCTGTACGAATATTTTCCGGACAGGTATTTGGTCGTTGGCTACTAGACGCATTGCTCCGCCGTTTCACAACTTTGTGTCTCATTAAAAACTCTCTATTACTGCATATGAGAAAATACACTGATATTTAACCGAGTAGTAGGAGGGGCACTGCTGCACGCGCCTCTGTGTGTAATATATGATGAAGTGGGATTTAGATGGTAGAAATATGTCTTTAATAAGGAAATTACTAATGACATTGCCTCCAGCAATGCTCCAGCAGCAGAGACGATGTATGTGTTTTCTACCTTAACGTGAGCGTTTGTGCATGAGGAACATAAACTTCCTTGATTATTTAAAACTCCTGGCCCGCTAACAGGACTGGCTAGTATTTCATGTTATGTTAATGAATGTTCTGTGTTCTTCTACACATCCAAAGGTTACATACGCAGTTCTGATTTCATACATTCAAATAGTTTGTCGGGAAGCAGCTTTCCTCCTGATAGATCCTGAGAATATAAAAATATTTATTTCGGAAGATAAAAGTTGAATTCTATTTCCTATTTCGAGTTTCTATCGACAGCTTTTAGTTTTGTTGCTTAAATTTTGCCTGTGTTGCGTCTTACTACCTGAATAACATAGCAGGAAAAATATAGCTGTCTGTAAAGTTGTTATTTACAGATGGTGGGTGCTGGGCGTGAAGATGACAACTACATCGGTCTGAAACTAGCAATGACACCTGTGCTGCAACATAGAGCCCTCTGAGGTTATTTTGGGTATGTATTAAACTAAGTAGCAAAGTTGCTGCTTTTACACATCCCTGTTGAGACTTGCCTCCTGAGGACAAAGTGATATTTCCCGATAGGACAGGTTGGTAGCTGTTTATGCTAACTTCTAACTGCTAACTGCATGCTTACTTCAGTAGACATCGCTGCAACAAAGTAAACAGACACCGTTTACATAATGCCTTTACTGTTTTTTCACACTCTACTGATAAAGTTAATACATTTTTGTTAATGTTTTAAACTCAACTTGCTCATATCCAACAGGTTGTACCTGACAGCGTCAGTCAACACAACTCTCCCCGAGAGGTGCTACTTACATGTGGATTTGCCGTGGGTCTTCTCGCAGTTTGGACAGTGATATATGTCAATATCTGGAGCGTCATCTTCATCAACCCCAACACAGCTGAAACAACACAAGAAACACTTTTTAATGTTTCAGTATGTGACCTGTCTCCGGTGCATGCAGTGGTTTGTTAGGGGTCTGAATGGCTTCTTTGATTTCTCTCCATTTCCCTGCAGTTTAACAATCAGCTTGTCTGACGGACACTTGAAACTTTCATTATCAGTCAGTGACTAAATGTATACTTTTGTTTTGGTCAAAGTAATGATTATTTCCACGATCAATAATTTTGACATTTCCCTGATTGATCATTTGGAAAATGAAATGTCAGTAAATAGTGAAAAAAAATACCATCACGCTTTCCTAAAACCCAAGATAACATCCTCAAAATGCTTGTGCTGTCCGACCAACAGTTCAAAACTTGAAGACTTTCAGTTTACAGTGGTAGCAAACACAGAAGAACAGCAAATCCTCTCATTTGAGAAGCTGGAACCAGAGAATAGCAGTTGTTTTTTGAAAAATAAACAACTTGAGCAAGTGTTGGTGTAAGTGGTTGTCATTGGTAGTAAAATGAAACATGATCCATGAAAAAAACACTGGACCAGTCCTTTAAAATGATTCAGAGTCCACAGCAAAAAGCACTCTAATATACAGTAGGGTGTAGAACAAAGGAGGACAGCACAGTATGTATATCAGACTATAAATCCCCTCCACACACTGTAAGCGACAGTTTGTCTTTCATGTAATAATTCTTTCTACGTCTGGCACTTTTATAGTGACGTCAGAAATATCTGCAAAAGTGTTTTTCTCATTAAACTTTTGGGACTCAAATCTAATCGGCAGTGCACAACTGCGTGAGAGATATAAGTTAAGAGTAAACACAGTATTCAATTATGACCACAATGTAACGCAAATGTCGTGCGCGAGGTGGTTAAGTTTTATAACACGCAAGGACTTGAGCAGTGATGCATAAAATGACAGCACCATTGTAGCTCACCCCACTGTGTCAAACAGCAGCTGTCACACACTTCTGCACAAGCAAATTCCTCCCATTTGGAGCCGCTGCTCCAAATGACCTGGGAGTTCCCCAGGATGTTTTCCTTTTTTTCTCCCCCTGTGAACTCCACAGATTTACTACACCGCCTACTCGTTTTCACTGAATGCAAATACAAGAGTGGGTGAGTGTGTGGACGCGATGGAAATGCCTGTTCGTGACATCCTTAACTTGGTGGCTTGGAGAAAAACTCAAACAGATGTTGGATGCTTTCACTGATGGCTTTTTGTGATGGCAAATCACTCGTTAAGAGTTCTGTGAGTGTGATGAAGTTTTAGTTGTAAAAGCTTAAATATAATGCTTATTCTGAATCGGATGGCAGAAACATGTTTCAAACAACTTGGGACAAGTGCAACAATAGACTGGGAAAGTTGTCAAATGCTCACAAAATCAGCTGTTTGGTACATTCCACAGGTAAACAGGTTCATTGGTATTCTGATATCATGATTGGGTATGAAAGGTGCATCTTCAAAAGGCTAAGTCATTCACAAAACAAGGATGGGGCGAGGTTCACCACTCTGTCAAACACGTGACTGTATAAAGTTGATTACTACATGGGCTCAGGAACATTTTGTAAAACTGTAATCAGTAGTTTTTTTTACACAGTGTCCCCACTTTTTGGGATTTGGTGTTAAATATTTACTTGGCTAAGAAATATTTTTACAAAACTTTAGAATAAATTCAGGGCCAGAGAATTACATAAACATATGACCTTGACTTCTCTACATGGTTGCTGTGTTGGCTTCAGAATGGATTTTATGAGTACAGGATTTTAGGAACCTAGACCAGGTCTAAAGCACATCCGTTTATGGCTTTATGAGCTGCAGTGCAGAGTCGTCCATGAACACTTTGACTTTCCACCTTCCTCGTGTGGGGTGCAAGAGAGATGACGACTGCTCTACAGGGACTGATAGAATATTATACAATAGGTTTCTGTGCGTTTCCATCTTATGTGATATTAACAGTGTCATTTCTCATGTTCAAATGTTGGGATGCTGAGTAAAACATAAATAAAAAAACAGCATCCTCGAAAGGCTCAGTTGTTCACAAGCAAGGATTGGGTGAGTTTCATCATTTTGTGAAAAACTGTGTAGGCAAATAGGGAGGAATTTAATAATTCAATAACCATCGACAATCCATAATATCATCAAAAGATTCAGAGAATGTGGAGGAATCTCTACACTGAATGCCCGTGACCTTCAGTCCCTCACGAAAAACCCCTTTGAAAATGTGACTTTAGATAAAAGCATTGATCAAATTGCTACAACTGATGAGCTTTTTTGCCACCAAACTTCGCAAGGTGTCCATGTGATATCAACTACCAACAGGGAAACCGTGTTTTGACAAATTAGAAGTGAAGGGAGATAACAGATTAAATTCAAGTGATCGTCCAGCAAAACTGCAAAATAAACAATATCTTGAACAATATCTCAAACCATCACATTACCTGCACTATAAGAAACGATATAAGTGCGTCTCTCCATTAGCAGAGCTGTGCCCAGTTACACAAGAGGCACATCAGTTCAACTTTATAGATAATTTAAATCTTTTGACAATTCTTAGTTCTGTGTTATAATTTTAAATTTAATAGATAATGGCATTTTTGTCAAGGGGCTGTGTGTAGACACACATTCATCTGAAATCTCTGCAGCTGTTAAAGCAGACTGACAGCTGATCCAGCTGTGATCAGCCGCAGCTGTCATCTGAAATGAACGTAGCTTCATGTGATGCTGCAGACGAAAGGACGTCTCGTTTCTCTTAAAACATATTTCCTCTGTCCTCTCTCCTCCCATGGTTGGAAAAGAAGTAGGAGAGGGAAAAGTGAACGCAATTCATGTGAACTGGGACATACCATCGGTCATTTCCCACAGTTGTAGCTCACAGTGCCAGTTTGGAAGCTTACTCTCTTGTGTCAGCTAAGTGGGCTATTTCAGAACAGCGAATATTTTAAAAGACATGTTTCATGGGTGTGGATCCATAGAAACATGTTCTACTGTGTTTCAAAGTGAAGGAGATGTTGAGTCATTTCTTTAGCCTCTAATCAGAGGAGTCAGCTACTACCGCTACCTAATAACAAGCGAACTCCTCAGCAAGCAAATGTAGTACTTACATTACCATTACGTACTAATGTTACTTAATGGTGAGAGACAAATATTATTTTCTTAATCCGGTTGACGTTGTGCCATGAATTACATATGTTTGTCAATTTCAAAGATCATTTTCAACTTGGGAAAGTTTCAGTTTGTCATAAAATGAATAAAGTATAAGACTGAAAATATATAATTAGACTACACACCCAACAGTCATGTAAGTGATGTCATCTCATTTAAAACACACCAAAATCCGTAACTGAAATCCAGAGACGGTCCTGTATGCCAGCTAGCTCACAAAACTGACTTACACTCCTTCCATATAACTGCAGTTATCAATATGGTCTATGCAGTTGTCATTTTCACCTCTTTAAATACTGTGTCGAGGTGATGGTCTTGTTGGCGACATACTGTACGCTGAGCGAGACGATTTAGTTCAGTATCCTTACGACAAGCTCTAACTTTCTTGACTTGCAAAATGATCTTGATACATAATGTGTGATTCATGTCACAATTTAAATGGGATCAAACATAAGGTCCAATGGGGCACACAGGAAGGGGCGGGACTTCACCTCTTTATAAGATGTCATTTAAGACACATCAAGGTAATATCCGCTATTGTGCATGCAAACACACATGTACTATGGTTAACATAGACATACTGCACGGACATAAAATCGATCAGGAATGTCAGGTAGCTATTTTCCATTAATCGCAACAACAGATTAAACCACTCGATACAAGCTCAGGATCAATAATATTAAAGAAAGCCAGTATTGTATGTTTGGTATTCAGCTGTTCCCACTTGTTGCTGCTACAGCCTATGATGTCCAGTCACAGAGCGTGTTACATTTCTACATTGTTATTTGAAGCTAAATAAGAATAACTGTTTTAAGCATGAGGAGAGCTAGCTGTGGTGCAAGTACATTACTTACTATAAAAATCTGTTTACCATTTTCCACTTTGTTTCGGGGCAGATATATTGCTTTTGAATTTTTAAATGTCAATTTTCAGTATAACCTAACCTAACCCTTACCTGCATTGGTGTGGCAATAGAAATCTCATGATAAATATCTCAAAACCCCAGCGGATAAAACTAATACTACGAGGCTAGATACTACTACACCTGGCTATGACCATTAACACTTTAACAGTAGCTGAAAAACAGCCAGACCTAAAACACTGATGTCAGAGCAGTGAAAGCCTAGAGCTAATCCACTGACAGTCAGGCTTTGTGGACTTCAAGTCAAGACAGATTCATGAGCGCTTCTGACAATCAGGAAGAGCACATATGAAAGGCACACCGAGTAGTAGCACGTCATTACGTGTAAATGTGAATCAGCGCTATAACTCTCCTTACTTGTAGTAGGAGTTGAGTAATGTAAACGATATCTTTTTGATAAGTGTCAATGCCAAATATCTGCGTATCTAAAGTGAATATCTATCGGAAGGTAGTTCTGACATGACTCTGCTTCTATATAGGGGAGTTTGGTTTGTTTAAGACTGATGCTGAATAATAATAAAACTGATGATCTGATTATCATTACATCATTACCTTAGCTTCAGTTGCATTGTTTTCTTTTCAGTAACAAACTTGGAATTAATTGGTGTTTTTTTTTTATTTATATTGTTTGATATTGGTGAAATGTATTTGCTTTGTATTTGTATCTTCTTACAGCAACAAAGCTTTGGAAGTGGGCGAATCAATTTAAACCAATCTGCTTTTGTAAAACAAAAAAAAGAATGTTGGTATTTTCTAGTGCAAATCAGTAAAGGCACTGTAACCAATGCGCCGTACATTACAATGCAGTATGTCTTCAACACATTTGTTGATTGTTTCATTTGTTTTGGCCTGTCACTGGCACCAAAAGTTTTCTTTTGAAAACAGATGGGGCTTTTTTTCACACACATTCTGGCTGGGCCTGAGGTAGTTTGACGTGGCACGTCACCCCAGTGTGGCAGGGATTTGCATTTTACATCCAAGCACCCATAAGAAGAGCTCCCGGCAAATTTTACATAGTGGCCAAACTGTGTAATTACAATCTCAGGTGATGCACCGGGGCCCAAGAACTTTTCCCCCATATGCTTGCAATGGGAAAGGAGCTGCTGCAAAACAGTGGATCCATTTTTTTTTAAAGTTACAACCCACGCAAAATGACTCGCTTCACTATTCACTACGTGTGTTGACTTGTGCTGACAAGTGTGACCGCACGGTCAGAGTTTCTGTCTTTTGTCGCACAATTCATGCCTGTTAGATTTGTGTCTGACTTGCTCTGACGTCATGCACACGCTGATCTGACAGGATCAAGGCGACAGCCGTTTTTGGAGCCGGGCTCTGCAGTTGCTCCCCACCGACTACAAACGCCTAGCATGCTGTCTGATCTTACAGCTGATTGGTTTAGATGTTGGGTTAACATATGATGTTCAATAGAAACTTTTTATTTTTGCTGAAATGGAGAGATTTTGATCTTTTAGTCTGATGTGAAGGTTCTGTTAACAGAGGACATACTGTGTGGCCGATGTGGAAACTAAATGGCCCACATTCACACTGTACACAGTACACAACAAATAACTGTTGTCTATATAAACACTGGACTAATTCAAATCGACATGTAAAAGTTTGTTACAACACAAAAACTTGTGGTAAGTGGTTTGTGAGGATTCAGATATGAAGCCCCGACTGTATGAATATCTGACGGATAAATAATACAAACTATTGTCTTGTATTTCTTTCCTTTGTGTTTGACTATTAATGTATTCCATTTACTTACGTAGTCTGAGAGGGAATGTCTGCTCAGATGATTTATAAACAGCAGCAAGCTAATATGAAGCTGATTTACGTGAGCATTTATGTGAAATGGAGGTTGATCCGTGAACAGAAATTGCAGATGGCCTGTGTAGAGGTTTAATAGGCTGTGGTGTCATAATTAACAACAATTGAAGACTGTGTACAAGCTGATAGATGTGTCTGATAACATTAAATCAATCGTAATCAGATCTAACAGGATGTGAGTGTTTCTGTGACTTCCTGTACAGACGGACAGTTGCTGGAAAACTGTCTGTCTCTTTTTTTGTCCCCTGCTGCTGCCCGCCTGATCGTGTCTACTTTCCAGCCGAGGCGCAGTTCATCTCGAACAAGCTCTGAAACGGTACTAAAGCGGTCGTCTCGAAGGAGTTTTTATTGTGTCTAAAACCCTGTTTCCAAAAATGCCCATGTGCGTGTGACAGATTGTATACGGTCTTCAGATTTGTCAAGCAAATAAGCAAGCTCAAATATTAGATTTGATCACAACTCCTGATACTGAATTAACATCGCTAGTAGATGCTCACAACACTAGCTGTGCTGTTACTAGTGTTAAACATTTTAATAACTGGTTAAGTTCAGCCAATTATTACCTTCTCTTGCCACATGAACGTGCGACATGTCAGGTGTACAATAAAGAGCCACCCTTTTCCAACTCCGAGGTGAATACATTGTAGTGCCAGCTCATTACAAAAGAGTAGTTATCTATCTGTGGATAGCTATGCTGAGATGTGTCATACTGTATTCAGTTATTGATCCACTGCTCTTCAGTTTGTTTATGTTGTTCATCATAGAGAGCTGAAGTCGCTGGCCTTCCGATGGACCTCCTGGGACCTTATTTCAGACAAATATTGTACAATAGTCAATGTGGAGAGACAAATCATTTTTTGATCCCATTTGAAGCGTGCCATGAACTACACATATGATGTTTGTCAGTTAAAAAGATCATTTTCCAAGTCAGAAACGTTGCCGTTTGTCGTAAGTAAAGTCTGTAAAATCTGCCTACACTGACACACTCAACATATGTCACCACACCAACATGGCCGCCAACTCGGCACGGAAAAGGTACGGAAAAGATGAAAATCACAATAAATCTGGCCATATTGACAACTGCAGTTATGTCAAAGGAGAGTTTGCCAATTTTGTGAACAAGCTAACATGCAGGACCAGCACTGCAATGTTTAAGTTATGGGTCTTGGTGACCGTTCAACAAGACAACGTCAATAACGTGACTGTTGGCTGTGTAGCCTTTATAATTCCGCATTTTTACAGTCTTAAATCTAATTAATTCTATGACAAACTGTGACTTTTTTGACTTGGAATCATTATCATAGATCACATCATTTAATCATATGTGTAATTCATGGCATAACTCTAGTGTTAACATAGATTTGTCTATCTCCATCATTCACTACCATACCAATGAAATAAGGCTTTGACTTTGGCACTCTTTACACCTGCGTATCATAATTATGCTGATGACACATTGGATAAATACCATAACCTCCACCACAGATCCAGTTCCTCCAAGAACATAGTAAAATGTAGGTTCATACATTTTTCACTTAATTTACACGGATATCAAAGTGCTGTCTTATCATGTATTTATTATTTAGTTCTGTGGAGAAATATGACGGCATTACCGTGATGTTGCGGTAACAACAGTCACTTCCAGTTTAAAGCTGCCAGTTGATGTGCATTGCAGATTTGTGAAATCATCAATTGTTTACTTGTTTATTTCAGTCGTCATTTTGCGCTATTATAAATGGTAAAACCGACGGCCCGGCCTATCTGATGTCTCGCAACTAAATAGGTTACGTTTCAAAACTAACATTAGTGAAAGAGTTGTCATTAATGAAACATTCAAGCTTCAAAACTTCTTAACTGTATGAAAACATGTGCATATTGCACCGGTTTTCAACTCGGACGTTATTGTAGTCGTACACTCATTTTACAAGAAATGTAGCTGTGGCAAGCACAAGTTAATGACACTTACAAGTTTTGTTCAGTGACGTAATCTTAAAAAAAATACTTTTATGATTATTGAAGCCTAAATGCAATTGCCAGAAGTAAAAGCCAACATTAAGCTGTGAACAAAACTGCATCCCAGTCACATTACTTCAACATCAACACTAAATTACTGCAGTATAGCATAGAGCGCTGTAAGAATGAGCCCTAAAACCCAGAAATATGTTAGCACATATGCGCTCTATACTGTAGCCTACACATTTCATACTCTGTCATATTTACAATGCAGTTCTGTAATTTGCTAATAATACGATTTTTAGATTCGTAATTTCATTTCAGTAACCTTACTCATCCCTGAGTAAAGGTCCAGCTCGCTCCTGAAAGCCTGGATGTTATTGTCAGCAGGGATGTATTGTACAGAAACAGTTTAAATTGGGGCATCACCCTTTAAGGCTTGAACTCAGAATGCCCTACTGTATAGGCTCTGACAAGATGATGTAAGCCATGTGTATATGGAAACGTTAAGAGTAGAAATAGAATGATCTTTACAGGTGGGTCTTCATTATTCTAGTTGTTTGGCTTATGTTGATGCGCGACCGGAGGTCACGGCTCATCTCAGCGTTTAATTCTCCACCATAATGTGATAAGGCAACACACAGCGCTGGCAGCCAGCGGGAGCATTGAAGGGTTAACGTTCAGGCGCGTAAATTCTGTTCATCGCTTACTGAAGGGCTTGTTCACCAAACGAAACACGATTAACAGACTATATGTTCCCCCCCCCCCAAAAAAAAAGACACCGAGAGTGCAACCGAACAGCATTGAAATGTGCCAAAAACAAGTAGATGGACAAACTCGTGTAGCAACAACTACAACAACAGGAGAGAAATACAACATGATGACAATCGGGATCTGGCCGAGATCATTACAGCTTATGTACGGCGGGGAAAGTGATGAGCGGCGGCGGCGGCAGACGATGCGTCTCCGCCGAATCGCAGTGAAACACAAACAGCAGTTAGCAGTTCGTAAAGATGCGGACAGAGCAGCTCGGTGAACGTTGAACATGTTATTCTATCACCCCGTTAAAGCTTAAGGACTTCTAATACGGGCTATTGTCAGCCATAGCTGCTGCCTGGCAGGAAGGCTGTTCGGGGCTGAGCTCAGACTCGGGTCGTGATTTTCAACCGTGCTCTGTTAAAGCAGTCGGTGAAAACTAAAAAGGATAGTTGTGATATAAAGACATTTGCAGACAGTATCGGGGGGGAAAACGCAGCCTATCCTATCAACGGATATGTAAGAGACGCAAAGGGAAAGAAATGAGCAAGCGAGTCTGCCGAGACTTCCCCCGCCGCCCGCTCATTACAACGGGAACGGTTCAGTTTGGGGCTATGCGGGGATGTTAAAGACCCACTAAGTGCAATTAATGGACGAAGCCCATTTCGAAATGACTCTATTAACCACCGTAAGTTTTTAAAAGGGGAATATGTTTAGTGTTATTAGCGAAAAAATGTCACAACCCCGGTCGGCTATATTTAACTCCGCCTTCTTCTTCTTCTCCAAGCGGCCTCTCTTCAGATGTAGACGGGCGACCGAGAGCCACAAAGCTGTCAAACGCACCGAGACCTCGCCATTTTTGTTTGTTTTCCACAAATGCAAACCGCCACAAAACACACCACGGTGAACAATCTGGCCTTACCTGCCGTGGAACCAGTCCTTGCAAGCATCGCACTCGATCATAAACTGGGTCACGTCGTAAGGTAATCTGCAGATGCAATATACTGGTACAGTCGCCATGTTCAATTCACAACTACGTCGGGATAGACTGGGGGGGCTGCAGGAGGAACAACGTCCTGCAAACAATATGATCCAATATGATCTTCCCCAGAAAAAAAGCCAGGGGCAGACCCGCCGGACACATGAACCTAAGCGCACATCTCCATCACACCACGGCCGACGTGTGGTTGAATCGGTGGAGGTTCGTCGTAGCGAGCTTTGCTGAAATGCATTATTATTATTACTACTATGTGCATGCCCCCTGGTGACTGTATGGCACCGAGGCGGTCATATTAGGAGCCAGAAGAAAACGTAGCCTCGATGTCGCTGCGAAATAAATAAATAAATAAATAAATAAATACATGTGAAAGTTACGTCAGGGAGCTGGTTTAAATGAGCAGGGCTCAAATCAGATGAATGAATTTCCGGATCAATGCAGCCATCAGAATTTATTTTTATGCAGCAGCCGCCATCCAACTCATACAGGCAAAATACAAGCCTTGTACTATCTCAAACGGCTTATTGTTATTTGGTTGATACAAATGTAAAAAAATAAATAAAAAATGTATATATTAGCGAGTTGCATACGTACTCTATAGCTATTACACATATATATACATAATAAATTAATAGACGTGATGCATAATTCTTAACCAAATTAAATAACTATAATGACATTTAAAACGTCGAAATACTGAAAGAAAGGGGAAGGATAATGTATATTATAGTAAATGACATCAGATTATAGGATTAGTTAACATAATTTACTATTCATTTTCTAGCAATCTTTGCCAAATATTTCAAATACGTTAACAAATAAATGAAGAACCAAATGAAATAACAACAATAATGAATTGAAAGAGTGCAAAATACTAAATAAAAATATGCAATGTATATTAAATTGTATTCTAGCAAATTATAAATCATAATGTATTTTTTTTTATTAGTCATTTTAGCCAAACATTACATTTGACAAAACATGTTATTTGGTACATTGAAATATGATATAGTAAATTTAGTTTTTTTTTAATGTACATATATTTGGACATTTATGGGTTACCCTACAATTACACCATAGATTGGTTTATTGGTTTAATATTAGAGACTGCCATTTGAATTAATAAAGTGTGATACAGATTTACATTAAGCATGAAAGTTTACCTTTATTACATATTAAAGTTTGTTGACAGGTCTTGGAGAGTACTACTATGTATGTGTGTAATAGTATAAAGCCTTCTGTGGCTCCAGAGGAGGCTGCATGTAATCTGATAAATTGGCTCCAGTGATGTCACACAGTGGCTCAGTTGTGGGCACCAGGTTTTGAAAAGCAGTCCACTGGTCTAAAATTGCATTCTGTAACACTGTTTGACTCGATATGAACAGTTTAAAAACAGAAGATCAAAATCTATACAGCAGGAAGCAGATATGACCTGTTTTATTCCATGCATTCCTCTTCCTTTTTATATATTATTTAATACGTCTCTTCTGTCTTCACTGATCTTTAAGATCACTGGATCTTTTGCTTTCCATATCCAGAGGGCAAAACCTTACAAGCCATACCTTTGTAATTGTACCCATCTATATGAAGAGCAGATTTTCTCATTCCACTGCTTTAAAAAATGAATACAAGTCAGTAATTGAGCAGGAAAAAGGTGAAATATTAATCCTACATGCTGTTACAGTGTGATAAGGGATAAATAAACAAACAAACAACAACTTGTACTAAAAGAATAAAGTTTTATTAAGCATTATAGCCAAGTTGCCTCCAGATACACCACGCCACAATCCATCAACATTCAGTCAAACCCAACAGCAGTTCATTCTTTTTCAATCCATGAGTAGGAAGCAACAACTTACATAGTAGACAACCTATTTAGCTCTTGCAGGGGGGACTGGGGGAATACACCATTTCTCTGATCACTAATGGAAGATCAGAAGGAGAATCAGGTTGAAATGTTAAATAATGATTCTGGTGTAGAAGTAGTACGACTGAAAAAACAACTCTGGAGTAAATCTCAAAGTTGATTACTGGCTGATGGCCAATGTCTTAATTGGAAGGTTGAGCATGTTGCTTTCAGCTACAAAAAGGGTGGTTTTGATCCAAGCTTTTTATGGGATTTTTTGACTAATGCAGAAAATAGCAAAAGAGAACAATATACCATATTGTGAATACACTATTTCAGAGTGGCTAGATAACTTTGTGTTTCTTCTTCTTTAAATAAATGCAACAGGGGTCAATATCACAAACAAATCAAGGTCAGAACAAATCTGTCATTAACAGTTAACACCTTTTATGGGATATCACAGATAGTAGCCATTTCTTTAAAAAGGAAAATGGACACAGTATGTGTAAAGATGGAAGAAAAAGGACAACATGCATAACATCTACACACCTTTTAAACTGCGAACCATGCAGAAGGTTTTTTCTTGAAGCTGTTAATACTAAAGCTCTACATTTGTTTCAAGAAACCACGTTGAGTATCAGAGCTTGGCAAGATGTTTTGCGTCTGATTTTTAGAGCTATTTCTTGAAATGTTGCTAACAGCCAAGTGACTGAAATTATACAAAGCTCATCTGGACACAGTTACTTAAATATGAACCAAACCCAAAGTGGTGACCAAGGAGGATGTGTTGCATTTTGGTTTTCATGAAGCATTTACCGTGACAACACAAAATTGATAACCTTACTATGGCAAACACATGGTACAGAGTACTGGAAGAATATCAACATACAAGAACTAAAATATTTCAGAATCAAGGCTCGTTAAAGCTTTAATATACTAATGTAAAAGGAAAAAGTAAAACATTTAGAAATCTTGGTGATTAGGGAGTGAACAACTCCTTAAACTTACAGTGTGTCATATATATCTTGTGTTTACTGAGAGGGGTCTGAATTTCATCTCTTTTCTTGGAAAAATGAACACTCACTGAAGGCTTTCCAAATTTCTAGATATCCTAATCATGTTCCATCTTTCATCCTTCACCCTCTCTAGAAAAATAGGCTTACTCTTCTTTTTGTAAGACGGCAGCCTCCAGACCTACACCTCTATGGCAGCTGCTGTCTACGTTTAAGTGAGAATTAGAATTACACGTCTTGGAGTCACTGCTAAAGGCACTTTCAGGTTGGAAGAGAGCCCTGCATTCCTCTTTATCTCCATTCAGCTGGTCTGACTCTTTGTCCTCCACACCGTTCTCTGTGGTTGAGCCATCACATGGTGCAGGGGAGGATTTCCTTTCTTCTGGCTTGGGCTTCTTTTTCTCCTTCCCTGCATCATGTCCACTTGTATGAACAGACTTATGAGCAGGCTTACTCTGGTACAAAGGATGAACGAAAAAAGGATTTTAAACTGATGCCAAAGACGGGTCCATTGCCACACTGACTGAGGCTTTAACATGGAGAAAATACAGATGTGGGCTGAAAGCCCTGGTAACAAACAAAAAGGCTGGAGAGCACGTTTAAAGCTAATTAGCAGTGACATAGAATGGTTTTATACAGCACAAAGACCTGCTGAGGGGCTGTCTAGTTCCCACTCATCAATGCTAAAAAAAGAGACTGTATTCTGTTCAAAAAGCGAAAAGATCAACAGCTGTATTTTGATCATTGTCAAGTACGTGTAGTCTATGGTGAATCAAAATTACAACTGATATGATAATCCCCATTTCTTAAAAAGGCGTACAAGAAGTTTTTCCAGTTTTTAGATATTTACACTTCTCCCATAGTGGCCCAATCCATATGTCTTTTAGCTTTAACTCATTTAATATTTAATGATATTTTGGGAAGTGTTCCAACAGTGTAGGCTCAACGTGATTTACACTATGCACCCCTTGAGGTTCTAAACAGGCCATGAAATTTATCCCAGCCAGATTTAACATTGTTTCACAAAGCTTTTTGTGGTGTACCCAAACAAGACTTTGCAACAACTACTTGAAGACCAAAGACAACCAAGCAGACCTGACTGTCATGGATTTTCCTCCACAGTTGTCTGACCCCAAACCCCTTTGAACAGCTAAGGGGACTCTACAGAACAATTCTCTCTAATGTCCACCGAGGAAGCATCCTCCACTCCAGTACGATCAAACCCCTCTGCCTCCAACCCCAGGTAACTATTCTCCTTATTCCCTTCTCTCCTCACCCCTCCTCCCCCTTGCTTCCTCCACTGCTGATGACTTTGTAACTTACTTTACCAAGAAAGTAAAAGACATCAGCTCCTCATTTACTCCTATGCCCATCCAGAAAGCACCTCCCCCAACCCTCACCTCTGATGGCCTTACCTGCTTCAGCCCTCTCTCCTCTGAAGATATTCTCACACTAGTGACATCTAACTATGTTCCCTTGACCCGATTCCCTCCTCTCATCTCCAAAACATCTCACACGACATCCTGCCACCATTCCTCACCACCCTGATCAACTCCTCCCTCACTTCAGGATGTATTCCAGCTCCTTTCAAGACAGCTACAGTAAAGCCACTCCTAAAGAAACCCACCCTAGACTCAGCTGACATCCGCAACTACAGACATGTTTCTCTTCTTTCATTCCTCGATAAAATCATGGAATGCGCAGTCTAAAACCAACTGTCCTATCTTTCACAAAACGACCTCCTTGACCCTCATCAGTCAGGCTTCAGGACTGCTCACTCCACTGAGACGGCCCTCCTCACAGTGACTGAGTCACTCCATGCTGCCAAAGTCTCGTCCCACTCATCAGTTCTCATTCTCCTCGACTTATGCTCTGCGTTTGTCACAGTCACCCACCAATTCCTCCTCGCCACTTTAGCTGAACTTGGCATCGCTGACTCTGCTCTTACCTGGTTCACATCATACCTGACAAATTGTACTTTCCATGTGACATGGAATGGCTCATTGTCCAAATCCTGCTTTCTAGAAACTGGTATCCCTCAAGGTACTAAGACCACTTCTGTTTTCACCATACACTAGATCCCTAGGCTCCACTATCACATCAAATGGATTCTCTTACTACTGTTATGCACTGTTCCTCTCTTTTCCTGCCATCCTCCGATACCCACGTTGCAACGTGCATCTCGGAATGTCTGGCAGACATCTCCACTTGGACAACTGCGCATCACCGCAAGCTCATCCTTAGTAAAACTGAACTCCTGTTCATCCCGGGGAAAGACTGCCCTCACATTGACCTGTCAGTCAGTGTCGAGGACATCACCTCGACGGGGTGTAATCCTCGACGACGGACTGTCCTGCACCCCCAACATCACAGCAGGATTCTGTCTTTCCTCGCAAAGGACACAACACAACTCCTGGTCCAAGTGCTGGTCATCTCCCGCCTGGACTACTGCAACTCACTCTTGGCTGGAGTCCCAGCCTCCACGACTAAACTGTTGCAATGCATCCAGAATGCTGCAGTGTGCTTTGTTTTCAATCTACCCAAATTCTCCCACGTGAGCCCCCCTCCTCCGTGACTTCAACTGGCTTCCTGTTACTGCCTGCATACGATCCAAGACGATGGTGCTGGCCTTCAAGGCCATCAACGGAACTGCACCCATCTACCTCCAAACACTGTTCAGACCACATGCCCCAGTGCGAGCACTTCACTCTACTATGTCAGCTGGCCGGCTGGTACCGCCATCACTGAGAGATAACAAAGATTGCCCAGCGAAGTCGCGACTCTTCTCTGTTCTGGATCAATGGTGGAACGAACTTACGACCAATGTCAGGACAGCAGAGTCACTCGCCATCTTCCGCAAAAGGCTCAAGACTCATTTGTTCAGACTTCACCTCGACCCCGCATAGCATTACATGACAAAGCCAAGCATTCTGTGACATCACAAGAAGCTTTGTGGAACACTGCCAAATTCTGCTGGGATAACATGAATCCTTAGGGACCGGTATTTCAAAACTTGTAATGTGGGTCAGAATGATCCGGATAGTGAAATCTCCCTTTTAGTCAAGTCAGTCAAGTATCAAAGTGATCTCAGTGACTTCCTCTGAGGATTTCAAAAACCTGCTCCCTTGACTTCTGTGTTAAGCAGCTACAGGGCTAGCGAGCTAGCTTACTTTGTTGATGTATGCGGTGGTCTACAGCTCATTTTTAAAAAGAGAATTCAATGAAAATACTCATACATTGACAGCATTTGAACCTATGATTGTGCTGAACCGAAGCTAATGTCAGCTAGATAGCTACTTAATGCTATAATGTGCCAGCCGACACAGTGAACTTTCTTTAAGAAGGCTACATGTGTGCAGACTGCAGGAACTTTGGAAATATGACATTATAGCCTATATTATTTATGCAATTCCTTCAGAACTGTTCTAGTTTGGGGGCTGCATTATAGTAGGCTACAGTGTTATGGTTATGTTGTAATCAAATTGATCAAGATCTCTACCTAAAAACAAAATGCCTGCATTGGCAAGCTGCCAATCAAAGCACTATTTTATATAGTCACACTAACTAAGGTCGACTAACATATCTGACCTTGATTTCACACTTTGAAATAGGTATTTCTAGTGTTGTGACTTTGACATATACACTCACAGACTGAACAATATGATAATGAAATTTACTCACATAGACATTAAAGAGGGGGGGAGTTATGAATGAATGAATAGCTCACTGCTGAAGTACATTTGTAGGAGTGAGTGTTTAAATGTAGATTGAGATCAACAAATGTGAGCTGTGGTGTGTGTGTGTGTGTGTGTGTGTGTGTGTATATTTATTTTACATATGTGGAATACATGCATGAATACATTAACATGAAAGTACAGGGTACATTTTCAATCCCAATCTGTTATGAACTGCAACTGCATGTACTGAACATTATAAGTGCATTGTGAATGCCATTTGAAAAGTGAATCCTCACTGACTCACCAGGTACGCTCCCTGACTCTTGAAGGCTCGAGCGTGGTACCTGCCTCCTCGACCAAATGACCGGATGACATGTGAGGAAATCACACCTCTGGGACGACTACAGGATACAGAAACATCCATATGGTTGTGATTGAATCATAGTAGAAAAAACTGATGTAACACATTTTATCTTCTATCTGTACATACCCTCTGATTGATCCACCAACAGACACCACCTGGACAGGGTAGCCTCCTCTTCCTTGGCTACGTCGAGCTCCAGCCCAATGACCCACCACAGTGCCTGCTATCTCCAGTTTCCCACCCTGTGACGAGATACCTTGAAGTCATCGTAGAGAGAGGAAAAACAAAGGTTGTTAATGTGTGTAAGTGCATCTGTGTGCATCATTCTGTTGTGAGTATTGAACTGATTTTGTTCACATCTTTCAAAATGATTTAAGTAGGGTTTTGTTTAGGAAAAATAGTGTCATGGGAGAATTTTTTTTTTTAAATTTTAATAAAAACTAAATGGCCCATCAGTGGCTCTACTCACCAGGCATCCCTCTGCCCCTCCCCAGAGGAGGCATAATCAGGGGTGGGGGGTAGAAGGAGCCAGTGTGAGGGTAGAAAGGCATCCTGTGAGGAGGTGGAAGTGGCGGCGGGGGGAATGGATGAGGTGGCCGAGTGAAGTTGAGACCTTCAAGGATGCTCTGACGCATCTTTTCCACCTTGGCAACCAGCTCCACCTGAATAGAGACAAACAAATCAGAAAAACTGTAACAGACTAATGAATCTGTTCATCAACACCTTTTACAATTAAAATCAACCCATACATTATACAAGGTTACAAGGTAGATTTATTGTCATTCTTTAAATCAAAACAATGTTTGGGTTCATTGAGACCTGCTACATCTATTTTGGAATGTTGGAGTGTTGATGATGAATTGTGGAGTGTCACGGCCTGGGGAGTAGTAGAAGTAGAGAAGTAGACCCTTTTCTGTGCTTCAGAAATCATTCTGTTGTCGTTCCATCATCGTTCCTGTACTTAAAAGCTCTGTCGTGTCTAGTCTTAATGACTACTGCCCTGTGACTACCCCCATCCTGATGAAGTGCTTCAACAAACTGGTTCTCCAGCATATTAAAGACAACATCCCTGCCAACCTGGACCCTCAACAGTATACTTTCATAACCAACCATTTACATTTATGGTATTTATCAGATGCTTTTGTCTAAAGCCACTTAATTAATACATACTCTTTTTTCTTTTTATTTAATGCAGTTTACTTTCGAC
>OMLP01015789.1:10977-23203 GCA_900302685.1 Spondyliosoma cantharus
TTTTTTGCTTTTTTTTTTTTTTTTTTTTTTTTTTTTGCAAAAGACCCTTACTCTTTGTATTCTGTCTGTGTTCGAGGGAGATATCATTTATTATATTCCCAATTAGGGCACACATGTTTTGCTGTTTACTGATGTATTGTAGCTTTGCTAGCTGTATGCTTACACCTTTTTTTGCTAAACTGAGGATTGATACTTTTCTAATAGAAGACAGCTGGCTTAGCTTAGCATAAAGACTGTAAGCAAAGGGAAACAGCTAGCCTGGCTCTGTCTGAGAAGTAACATAATCCATCTGCAGGCACCTCTAATTAACAGGTTATATCTTGCTCGAAATCCATGCAAAAATTGAAGTGCAACAAATGATGATAATGGAAAATGATGTGATGGTACTATTCTCAGAGCTGTGGCTTCTGGGAATGTCCTCCTGTTGCCTGGCAACCTTGACAACAAGACAGCAGGAAGTCAGTAAGGCTGGTCACAATACCTTAACTTTACCTAATTAGTGTGCAAAAGATTGCAGAGGGATTGGTTCTACACATGCAAGACTTGTATTTCCATTTCCTCCGGCAACCATGGGATATTTAAGAAGAGGGAAGAAAAGTGAAATAAATCATGTTTTGGGTTAAAATAACTGTCTAACTCTTGTCTTCCATGTCAGAGTCCAGTGGGTGCAGGACCGGCCCGAGGCATAAGCAAACTAAGCGGCCGGTTGGGGCCCCCTGGGGGGGATGATTCTGATTTCATGATCAATATACCTGCCTACAACTGCTGTGTCTGCCAGCATTTGAGTCATGCGCATAAACTACACACCTCACGTGCTCAGACAAAGCAAGGGTGGATTTTGGATGGAGTTCCACTGAATGAACCTGAATGACCCAAGAGGTGAAGGGGCCCTGAAGCCCAAGTCGTTGCGTGAAGTCACTACCTCAATAAGTCAAAAAGCAAAAGGCTGTGAATCTGAATGAATCTCCAGCTGGCCATCCCAGAAAGGCACCAGAATACAGGAAATCACATCTACCAAATTCAAATTTTTCTGGGGGCAGACCCCCAGACCCCCCTTCCTCCATTTGCACCCACTTTCGTACAAATAAGGTAGGAGGGAGCACCTGTGCCCAGGGGGACAGTAGTTCATGATCCGTCACTGTATTAATACAATTTATAAAGTAAAATTATAGTGTGACAATTGAGTCAATAATTGTCAAGCACATGTGACTCTGCGGTGGTGGGCCCCAAAATATACTTCTGCTTAGGGCCCCCAAAAGGATTGGGCTGGCACTCCACCTAACCCTATCCACTGTCTTTTGTTTACTGGTACTCACATGCATACGTATGTAGCTTAATTTAAATAACAACATGTAAATTATTTATTTATTTATTTAAAAATGTTTGGGGTTTTTTGGCTTTTCATGACTTTTGTTTTGATAGGACAGCTTGAGAGATGACAGGAAATGGAGAGAGAGAGGGGGGGGTGACACGCAGCAAAGGGCCGCAGGTCGGACTCCAACTGCAGCGAGGACAAAACCCTCTGTACATGTGTCGTATGATGTAACAACTGAGCTACTGGGGTGCCCCAATATACTAATTTGAACCAAAACCACGATCTTTTCCTGAACCTATCAAGTAGTTTTGGTGCCCAAACCTAACCAAACTGGGACCGTCTCTCAACGTGAACCATGCAATGTCATATACTGTACGTAAGCTCCGTTCTTATCAAGTTGTCAGCAACAGAAAAACTTTGAACATAGCCCAAGTTAAATACCACGGCTACAGTACAAGGATGATTTTATTTCCAAAGATTTCAAACAATTCTTTTGTTATGTGCAGTGATATACTGTAATATTGTGTGCTTATTCTTTAAAGACAGACTTATACATTACTTAGTGACGTTTACCACATCCCGAGGTTATCACTTTATCATCATTCCCGCTGAGAGAATCAGTGTGAGTGTGAGTCAGAGGTTACTTTGACAGCCTGCCGAGTTTGTAGCACAACATCAAAGTAGCACCCTCCGTCGCCGCCCAGCCATCAGATCCAGCTGTAGCCTTGACTGGGATGGGACTTTCTCTGTTCACACTTAATTGCATTTCACTTTTGTCTCAAGTCTTTTATCTTTCCTTTTTCTGATCCTCCGTGCTTACAGTGCGCTGATAAGTCGCTGTGGCGTAGAGCTGGTGAGATAAGACTTCTCGGGGCGCAGACGTAAGCCATCAGAGCCTGTTACACCACACATGGAGAAATGTAGGTAGGCAGAAAGAGGTTAATCTCAGTCTTTTCCTTCCTCCTATTTATAACTTGTGTTTTACCAGTAGACTACCCTTATCAGACAAGAGTCAGTTCTGGTTTTGTGTGTTTATATCAAGTTGTATGTTTTGTATTTATTTTTTTTTCCATCCCAATATCTGCACTTCCTCTAAACACGACCCACACAAAGGCCAAACACCAGCTTCACATGCGTCCCCACAGCTCAAGGCTGAAATAAACGTTATCATGTAGATTCATATCATGCATGGTTCAGAACTGATGTAAGTTACGTGAGGATAAGGTCTCCACAGGCTGCATTCTTGTTTTAATTGATGGACGGTATGATGAGGACCAACATGAGGCTGCAGTTAACAAAATATTTTACGGGAGACTGATGAATCACCAGTTCTTTGCAGGCTGTTTTAACGTCAGACAAGTCCAAGTGTCTGTGGAGTTAAATCAATGGCATCTCAAGTGGGTCAGATGTTTGGATCTATTTTCAGATGTATATTAACTCATGTCTGCGGCTTCAGATTGTGTCTGTGGATTTGGCTGGATATTAAGGAGAGGGCCGTGATTTGTTGCCGCGGTATTCAACTGAAAATATATATACGTACTGATTTAGACGTCCTTTCTTCAGCCATCCGCTCGGAGACAGAGATAGTATCTTTGAAGAATTGTCTGCAGCAACCAGAGCATAACTTACTTCACGTAGCCTGCTAAAGCTGATAGCAAGCCCACATCTGTGTGTGTGTTTGGCTGTGTTTGGCTGTCTCTGTATTTCTTCCTCTCCCTTTGTCCCCTTTTTCACATCTTCCTCGACAAAATTATCTGTTAGGACCCCTCATATGTTCCTGGAAATCAACACTTCCACAAGAACACAGGGAATTTCTCTCATGTACATTACTACACTTGTAGGAGGACGTCTGATTATCCCATTACATGGGTTGAGATCCCTTTCATAAGACAATGGGATATCTGCCACTTGATGGAAAAATGGACGTTAAAGCATCATTTACAAATGGTTAGTATCATATAGGACAAATGATCTCATTTGCAGGAGAAAAAGTTTTACATTTTCTGAATATTTATTTGCTTTCTTTCTGGGAGTGAGATGAGATGATCTGTCACTTTCATGTGCTTTAAATATTGAATGAATTCTAATTTTCTTTGAGCTGTATGCAAATGACATGATGTGGAGCATTGTTTTTAGTGTAGCCTTTGTTGTGCTATAAATTAACTGAACTTGAACTTGTACGCATAATGAGAGATACCTACATATATATACATACATATATTCACTCAGCATCTACTCACCTTCTTAGTTATGGAAAGATTAAAGTTTTGTAGTCTACAGAACATTTCTTTAGCCTCACATCAAAACAATGTTGCAGCATTCTCCTAAACAACTGAAGTAGATGGGGACCGAGCAGAAAAAAAATTGCTCTGCACAGATTACCTGGTGTAATCCAAGTCTCTCAAAGTCACAAGACACCGAATTAATTTGAAATGTGGATGAAATAAGATAGAAGTCTCTGCCGTAGCTCCTAAGCTAAAAGCGCTATAATAGCACACACCTATTATAGAACTGTTTCTTTAATGATTCTCATTTTCAGCAGGCGAAAGTTATTTCAAGCAATAACTTTTTACATATGTTATTATCAGAGACTGTCTGACTGCTGGCATCATTACGGGCTGAGAGTGTGACCCTGACCCGGGGAACACACTTGGTCCGACCAAGATTGAAGCGTCTGTACAGTTCTCACTTACTATCCGGTTACCCGGCCCGGTTGACTTCCTATCCGCACTAATTTGTCTAATGTTTTGTTGTACTGTTGTTATGTGCGGTGTCCTCGAGTGCTTTGAAAGGCGCCTTCGAATAAAATGCATTATTATTATTATTATCAAATATTGCGTTCTTGCGTGCGTGTTTGTAGTCGATAAGTGAAACCACGCTGGTAGTCCCGCTCCCTCAGTACCTTTCTCTCTTGGATACAGTCCCATATCCGCTGAGTAAGACCAAGCTCTAAGTGCTCCCTTTTATGATGCTTGCAAGGTGGCTGGTGTTTACCCAGACGTCTTCAGATCCAATCTGGAATCCAGCTCGCCACTTGTGTTTGCAGGCAGAGTGTATCCGCTTTAAATTTGAGATCAACATTGACCAAAGAAAACATTATTCAGAGGTTGAAGGTCACATAGTTCACTCTCAACCATCAATCACGTTCGTCGTTGGAAAAAAAAAAAAAAAAGTCTGATGGCTTTAAGAATGTTAATAGCAACTTTGGATTCTGACTTTATGTGTTTGCAGAGAGCTGCTTTTATCCAGTTTTCTGCCCGTCACTTGAAAATGATGCATCTGCCGTCACCTGTGTTTTCTGTGTGTGACCAGAGGATAACCTCTCCTCATCCTCACTCTCAGTACCTCTTATCTGTGACTCATCAAACCTAGGGGAGTGGAACAGTGGAAATGTGCGCACGTTGAGCCAACTTTAATATGCAAAGTGTCCAACCGCCTCAAAAAGTCGTTGTTCATTCAGTTTCGTAACACCGGTAGCTCATCTTTCTTCATGATCATGGCTCCCTCCTGACACCCCCCTTTTTGGACGGTTTATGTATTTGTCTTCTCGTTCCTCTGAGAATTAAAACATTAAACAAGATGAGCTTTTTCCCGTCTGTTGGATTCTCTTTGGTGTTGTAACAGTTTGTATTATTTTCTTGCGCTCTCCTCTGATAGCCAAATGTTCCTTTTTGGAAAGATTCAATAAAGAAGCGTCATTGAGAGAGTTTCTCTCCATTGTTCAACTCGAGGTCTGATGTGCAATATGGCCACGGCTAACATCACGGCATGAGACGGAGAGCAGCTACTAGTTGTAGAATAAAGTAATAGACCAAAAGGAACTCATTTCTGTTTCCTCCTGCTATCTGTTTTTGTCTTTCTCAGTTATTTAGTTTCAATCCAGTGTGTTTTATCGACATAATGGTAAAACAATAGCACTTTCTTCAAGGAGGTGGGTCAAATGAAAACAATACAGAAAAGGTGATCTTTGTTGCCATATCGTTAGCCAGCTGTAGGTAGAAGAGCTCATCCATCCTTCCTCATAATCAACAAATAGCTCAGACTGGAGGATCCGGGATGGACACACACACACGCACGCACGCACACGCACACACACACACACACACACACACACACACACACACACACACAGCTTGTCTGCACAAAAAGAAGGGAGTATCCATCTGTGCTCCGCCTGATTCAGACACAAGCTGCTGAAACAAAAGAGGGCTTCACACATACAAATATTATATACAGAAGAACCAGATACCCCAGGGATCACACTTGTGGACGGTAAATATTGGGGCACGTAAACACAAGCGCAGAATTAATTGGATCATTAATGCATCCTTACATTAGAATACACTGATCTTTCTCTTTAGACTAAATGATTTACAATTGGAAAAAGTATTTTCTTTAAAACATTTCCAGCGTGTCAAAGAACTTCCAGAAATTAAGAAATGAATTAAGAAATTTCAAAAGACACTTGACGCTACTTTATGATGCTACTCGTACAATAGAAGGATTTTAAAAGCAGGCTTTGTTTTGTGTCAGTCTGCGTGTGTGGAATGAAAAAGTTAAAGTGAAAAAAGAGATGAGACGAGGCCTCGCGACAGTGATGTAGTCGTGAATTTAAAAGGTGCTCCACTTTAACATGAGCCTGCTGCGTATAGAAAAACAAAATATTCCCGGGTCACTGGGATCTTTGTGTTTCTAGAGAAAGCACTGGGGTTAAGGTAGCCGAGTTTTCATTTGAAGACAATTTGTTGTTCATTGAGCAGGAATGTGTTCCATTGGCCGTGGGGACCATCAATCTTTGAACCCGATTGGTCGACTGGTCAGATGTCTGAGCGCTCCTCTGGGACAGAAGGCAGCCGTGTTAATATGGAGGGTGGAGGGCCGTGTGATTGTCTTTCTCTCTGTTTCTTTGTTTATGTGTTCCTGAAGAACAAAAAAAGAAAATGCGGGATAAAAAGAGGAGTGGAAAAAGGAGCGGCCCACTGACTTTGACTTGTCCCCGTGGCTGTCCGTCTTTGTGCTGCTGGCTTATTTCTCAGCCTCGGTCCTATCAGAGATCACAAGGCTTATCATGATGGATCAGTGTACGTTTATCAGCAAAACACAGAACAAAAGGCACAAACACGTCTTTGTGCTCAACAGTCAACCCCTCTGAAGCCGAAAGGAGTGTTAGATTAAGACATTACAAAATGACAATACACTCACCCTTGGATTAGTAACATCTCGGCTTTTTGGATTTGGTTGAACTCACATTTATTATTTATGTTCAACAAGCTTCTGAATCATTCAATAAGCCCGCTGTTACATAATAACATTGAGGATGGCTCGTGCTCCTTGCTACAGTATATCATCAAAAAGGCCTTCATGAAAAAGGTCCATTATTACGAATGCTGAATATCACTTTCTTCAGTTTATGCTGCACTTGGCTACAATTTAGGATTCCTTTCTTACGACACTAGCCAAGAAATGCCCTTTAAGACACAGCTGCGGGCTCAGATTGTTGCATGTTTATCCGAACCGATAGGGCGATGTGAGAACAGGGAGCTGCTTCTTTTTTTTAGCTGAAAATAGAAGACTGACATATTATAACCTTATTCAGTTGATATGGCAACTGTTTACACATCCAGCAGACTCTATCTCAAATGCTCCTCCATGTTCAACAGCTCGTTGCTTACTCCGTCTGCCGCTTGTCGCTGAGCGGGAGGCATGCAGGGGGCCGCCTGCTGCAAGTGAACACAAGGTCTGACGAGCGCAGTGTGAGCAAACCAAAACCGTCAGCTTAAAGGGCGACGCTGGCATTTTTAAACCTGGAACATATTTTCCCCAGAGTTTGTGTCCGAGTGACTAATGAGGACAACAGTTTTTGAAACTGGAGATTGAGCGAGAGTCTTGCTGGCAGCAGCCGCAAAATGGGATACAGTGTAATCCTTCAGGGCAATTGCGCATTGTCAGTGTACATCCACTTAAAGCTAGTTTCTTTCCACTGAAACGACCCTAAAGAGACATAAAATGCCCTTTCTACCGCTCACTTTATCCGGCCTGTTTTTCATTACGTCAAACTGAGTGATACCGAATCAGCTGGCGAACGGAGAAGACGATAAGTCATCGCGCCTGTCGTTCAGACCGGAGGATTTTATCAACTTAGTGGGGTTGGTCAGTATTTCCTCTCAAACACTCCGCAGAACATATGCTGCGCTCATCTGCTGCATGTGGACGTCTTAAATCGAGCCGTAGGTTTCGTACAGTATGTTGTGCAGAGAGAGCGGCACGTCAGTCATACAGGCTCACACGTCATTATAACAACATCCATTTTATTCCCCGCCTGTCAGCCACCGTCTGGCTCTGAAGGGAGCTGCATAAGTCATGTGCACGAGTAAAACGGCAAGCAGACTGTGTGTGTGTGTGTGTTTACTCTTATTTCCAGGACTCTTGTTGATGGCTGAACAAAGTAGTCTGACACTCTGATTCCTCTCCTCATGACAAGCACTTTTAACACTGCGTTCCTCCTGCCTCCCTCGCCCTCTCCTCCTTACCTCTCCCTCTTTCCCCCTCTCTCTCTCTCTCTCTCTCTCTCTCTCTCTGTTCCTTGCGGAGTTGAAGAGTTGAATCGCGGGTCAGCAGATCTTTGCGCAGAGTGAGCCAGACTAGATTTCCAGATGGTGAAGTCACCATTTATCTCTGCTCATCAGTTTAACACCGATACGCCCGAAGCTCTCACTTGCGTGCACGCGTGCACAGAGCGAATACCCGCGCGGTGACTGCGGTGTCATTCAACCCGAGCACAAGCAGCACCAACACACACCCTGCTGCCATCTGACCGTACCTGCTCTGCTTCCTCGTGACGTACGGAGCCCGATGCGTCAAATAAATGGAGTCATGTCAGTGGTGTAATTGGTTCCAGGGGGGGGGGAGGGCATGATGGGAAGAAAAGCGCTGAGTGGACACTTCCGTTAAGAGAGGGGAAAACCCACTTTAACTGCGATACTTGAGCGCTCGAGTGTGTGTTTGTGTCCACCGGTGGCAGTTTGCCAGTGACTTTGGCCTGCTGAACATCCATTTGTCTTGAATGGGAAGCACACAGGCTCAGGAAAATACAAATGCGTCTCAAAATCAAGACATCATGTTCAAGCTGGAGGACTTGTTTGAGAAAGTTTCAGTTAATAATGTTGAAGACGAACTGTGTCCAGCTGTTTGACACTGAAACATCTGTCCCAGTGGCTTTATGGATCGTGTTTCCGTCTCAGTCTGGCACCTCTGCACTGATGTCTTCTTGTGTTTTGTTCTCCGAATATCATCCGTTTCACGAGATGACAAGAAGATCATTTGGGTTGTGTAGATGGTTGGTGTTTTGTGTGTTGTGTTGCCATGGCCACAAGACAGCTGGCAAAACCAGAAGCATCGTCAGAGAGATACGAGAGAAGGATGTATGAAAGGAGGATAGTGCTGCCTCCGCCCACGAGTTCCTGTTTGGCCCATCGACTTTACTTTGTGATGACATAAAAGCTTTACAAATTTTTTTTAATCTCTTCTCTTCTTGCCTGAAGGAACGTTTTACGTTGTTTTGTTTTTTTTACGTAAGACCTCCACGAATCAAAAATTCTAAATTGAAAGGGTCATAATCAGGCTTGTTTGCACTTCAGCTGCAATCAGTTCTACAGATGTGGGGAACATGCCTTTTGGGCCGCAGGGCAATTTCTCTCTGCTATACCGACCAGAGAGCTGGGTGCCAAAGCTTAAACACCCGGAAAGACATCGATTCTACTCTGGTCCAGAGCCGCTTACGAATGGGAGGAGATATCAGAGTTTGCTTTTCAACTTTTGGGATTAAAAAGTGGATTTATCTTCACTCACTTCGTTCGACGTGACTGCAGCAGCGATCCACGGAGGTGACTTCCGTCGCCGGGTGTTTATGAGCTGTAATGTTGACAGCTGATTGAAGCCGAGGAGGGGAAATGTCACTTTGCTTCCTGAAGACATAACAGAGAGGAGAGAGGAACCGAAGAGAGAGGACAGGAGTCTTTGTTGAGTGCTGAGTCAGTGAGTATTGACCTGAATTTTAAAAGAGTACGTCATAGTGTGTGATGTACGTAGTGCGGATGTTCTTTATCTGCAGTGAAAGGGAAAGTTTGGGTGTCAAGGTCAGAGGTCACGTCCCATCACAGTCCACAGATTGATTATTTTCACTGTAGCCATGATCTTAACCATAACCTTGACCAAACCGCAGTCGCCATACATCGATGATTTAGAAATACATGTTGATTTTCAATATTGGTTTTCTTTGAATATTTCCTGCCTGTTGTCTGCGATTGAGGTTGAACAGTTTGGTCTGAGTGAGATGTGCTTGCAATGGCCACTAGGTGGTGAATTTGACAATCAGCAGTGTAAGTTTTAACTTAACTTCCAGAAAATCTGCTAAAGAAAACGTGAACTGCTCTCTGTTTCAATGACCGTTACTGCTACGTGAATATTAGGAGTTGAATTAAGATAAACAGTCGGTGGCACTAATTCTGCAGACGGTTGACTTTAAACCTTTGCAAAAGGACACTACAAGATGACATAACTACAGAGGTGCTGGAACAATCTCAAACATAGGAAGTAATGCTCAAAAGGTGATGTCAGTGTGTCTTTTCGTTTGTTTCATGTTTTAACGTGACGAACAGCGTCCTCATCACACCACATGCTAGCTCTCATCTCATTGCGGAGCTGATTCGCACGCTTCATCTAAAGAACATCGTGACTTGTTGGCCTAATGTGTTTTCCAAAGCACTGTGTTGCATTGCGTTTCTGCTGATACTGCAACTTTTCCACCTCAGCCCAGCACAAACAACCTTCTTGCAATATTTCCACTTTTATTTCGCAGTGATAGCGTTTCCACAAACGCACATAAAACAGGTGGATTGACATGCCCTTTAAGACTTTAGTTTGTCTTGGAAATAACGAGGCTTGAAACAAAGTATGTTAGAGGACAGTCTGTCCTTGATTGACAGGTGTCTCGGCTTACCCCCGTACAGCTGTGCTGGCTGCTGCTTGCTCCAGCTCATCTCCACTCATCCAACTCCTCCTCTGACCAAATTTGGACGGGTTGTCTGCAGAAAGTGATGAAGATGGCAACAAGCAGTAAACCGTTATCTCAGCCGTAAAATCTCCCTTGACATCAGAAAACATTACATCACTGTTTTCCTGTCCAAGGGGCTGACTACGGAGTGCTGTGTCACAGTAACCTTCGTTAGGAAACAAGTCTTATCAGGCCTGTCCGTCCTGCACAAAACATTTCAAAATGCGCACACAGACTGGCTCTCTTCTCCGCTTCTTATTCATTTGGCCCTATTTTTTTTTTTTTAAGAAAAAATACGTGAACTTCACCCGTACAGTCATTCTTGTTTAATGAAACTGTGGTGACTCAGTAAACATAATCATCTTTTTTTTTTTTTAAATTAGAATTAATTAATTAGCTGTATTAGAACATTATCTGAAATGAAATGGCCAATGAAGTCACGCAAGAAATTCATTTGGATGGGGGATAAGAACAATACATTTAGAAAGACAAGTCACATTGTGAAATGTGTTTGTTCCCATGAGAATCCGTTTCAGCTGAGGATGCTTCCTCATAGTTGTCTCATGCTGTCCCCGTGTGTCTGCAGGGTCAGCCCAGCCGGCCTGGTTCTTGCGGGCCAGCCCTGACTGTGACACGACGAGGTTTGTACAGAGAGAGAGGCTGACGGAGAGAGAGAAGGGACACATTTCATTAAAGACTGAAAGAGACGCGGTCCGCGGCCCTTTTCGTTAATTAACGCGTTTAAAAGGCAAAAGTAGCCAGACGCCGACTGATTATATTACATTTATTAGCAGAATGAATTATTTCATGAATTATTTCTGCAGCGACATTGATGGAGCTGAAACCTTTGGTGTAAATGTGTGTCTGAATTTGAGGTGTCTTTCATTGTGCGCTGAATTAAGTCCAGACACTTGACGTGAAAAAAAGAAGGCTTTTTCGTTTCTTTTGCTATCGGAGGTTGTTATTTTGATGATGAACTGGACAGTAAAGTAGGTCTCTATGTATTTTTTTTTATTACTATTATTGAGCCCCTCACCACTGTTGTGTGTGCTGTTAAAAGATCATATTTGCATCGAAGGAGCGTCACCCTCCCTTCGACCAACACACACACATGAAGATGAGAGCAGATCGGACTCATGGTGGACATTCATCATCTCAGCTCACGAACAGAGAATGAAGGGGAAACCCGGCTCTAATAATGATAATAATAATAATGATAATAGGGACAATAGATATCGCCCAGTTTGCTATTTCCAATTTATAGAGTTAAAAACATTTGTTAAATGTAGGCGATGTATTTTATTTATTATACACTTAACCTTAAAAAATGATTTAATGAAAAACGAATTGTTGTCGCTTCACTATTTACTTTAAAGATCTCTCCGGGTTTTCTTTTTTAGTTTAGTTTTTTTTTTTTTTTTTTTACATTTATTTTCGGTAGTTTTTAGGTCATAATAAATCATATTTGTAAACGAATAATTGTGTCAGTGTCTTTAAAGGTAATTTACCTTTCCTACTGATTAAATTAAATTACAAAAATTAAAACGTGAAATTATAAATAGCCCTCTCTGAGGCCACCTCTTTTTTTTTTTTAAAGCGCGCCTTAAAGGCCTAAATCTAGGAGATTTATCGTCACGCGGGCAATTAACAATTAATCTGTCCGCAGATTTAGGCTCAATTAAACCGTTATCCTTCTGAATCCTATCATCAATCTCTCAAAAAGAAATATACAATCTGATTCGCTAGATGAGCTTAATGTATAACCTCAACAGGCTGCAGCAGTTTTCTGTAGCATATATCGACTTTAATTCGTCTGTGAACACGTGAACCCGGGCCTCAGTTCTCACGTCTGATTCTGT
>OMLP01015790.1:0-17701 GCA_900302685.1 Spondyliosoma cantharus
TATTTTAAGGTGAACTACGTGATTCAATTCTTAAAAGTGACTCCTTCGAGCTGGATTTGAACCAGCGACCTAAGGATACCTGTTGACACCTCTACAGTCCTCCGCTCTACCAACTGAGCTATCGAAGGCTGAAACCTGACACCTCAGCACCATGTCTAGTTGTTGTGTCTTGTGTCTAATACATGTTATTGTATCGGTCGACAGTTTACAACACTGACGACTGACACAATAACATGAATTTTGTTGTAAATGAAAAGCCATTTAAATGTTGGCAAGTGAACAACTTGCCAGCTTAAAGCCTGTTTCATTGCTGTTCCCTGTTTGATCTATTGTATGTGGAACAGTATGAATGTACAGTGAGATTTTCAACTGCTGCTACAGTTTATTTTAAGGTGAACTACGTGATTCAATTCTTAAAAGCAACTCCTTCAAGCCGGATTTGAACCAGCGACCTAAGGATACCTGTTGACACCTCTACAGTCCTCCGCTCTACCAACTGAGCTATCGAAGGGTGAAAGCTAGTATGTTGACCTGTTAACTAGTACTTGTAAATCGGTTAGCGCATATTTTAGAAATATACTAAGTGGTCTTGCCAGTTTCTCACCAAGACGATAAGATGTATCAGTTCGGATTGAAGCGAAATCAAAGGCCACTTACACATATTTTTACCAGTTACATAACAGCAAATAGCTCTATAGTGGAACAGCCACATTTTGTCAGAAGCTATTAGACAACATGTTCCACTACACACAGTTAAAAGCCACTCCTTCGAGCCGGATTTGAACCAGCGACCTAAGGATGTCCGGGATTGCCACTACAGTCCTCCGCTCTACCAACTGAGCTATCGAAGGGATGATGTAAAACCGAAAAAGAGGGGATTTAGAGCTTAGTGAGGGGGGTATTGTTTGGGTAAAGCTCCAGGGTTCATGTAAAGGCAAAGAGCGGGGGGCAAACAGGAATTCCTTCACACTTCATGAAGGTATTGCAATTCTGTGGTGTCAATTAACATGTGGGTAATTCAGTGTTTGTCACATATTTTGGGAGAGAAAAATCACTTGATGTTGATGTTGACTTACAGCCACCGCCTTCAGTGACTGCACCACGATCCAGTGGATCTGGTCAAACAGTCGGCTGGTCACCTCCTTCCCTCTGGTGCTCTCTAGGTACAAACGGAGGTTACTGACCGTCCACTTGCCTCCGTGGACGTGGTTGTAGTCATCCTGCGTTAAAGGCACACAGTCTGACTAGATGTTGACATTTTTCTTTTGTTTTTTTTCCTTGCAAAAAGTTGTGCACATCAGTTTACAGAAAAATGTTATCTGAAATTCATCATTGCGTACAGTCAGTAACAGTTAACATATAAAGCTATATATGCAGCCAACAGAAAACTCTTTCACGTGAGAAAAATCAGTATCCTCACATGAGAAGTACTCAGCCTGTGAAATAGCTGAATAATGTTTTTATTGGCTCTGAGTTGAGATTTATTTCTGTCTGTATTTGGCTTAAGATTTCAAATTTTTGACCACAGTCCAGTGTTTTTGGTGCTTGACCCCTATTAAGGACTTAAATTCAGGATTTTACATCAACTTCTGCTTCTTTAGACCCCAAACTTTATGGAGGTACAAGACTGAATTGGTGAAATACCCCTTTAATGTCCAACATAACCTATAACTCATCTACAGATACTAAAAGCTGATTTAATAGACTTTTTTCGACTACTCACACCAGACAAGACACAGACTCACCCCATGCTTTTGGATGGCCACGTTAGTGAGGTGAACAAACATGTTGTCCAGTTCACTGGTGCTGGGTGTGTATTTGACTGTGCAGAACCTACAGAAGCCAAGTTTGTACCTGAGGATCAAACCACAGAAAAAGTTCAATTAAAAGATTATTATGATTATTGATTCAGCTGGCAGCTATTTTCTTTAAAAAAAAACTTGAAAAACATTAATTGATTCATTGTTTTGTTTCAAACATGTCAGAAAATAGTGGGAAAATGTCCCAGATGCCCCATGCAATAACATACCTGCTGCCTCTCTTTACATGTAGATAATATTAATTAATTAATTAATTAATAAATACTAGATAGTGCTGGCATCCATCAACTAAAAACTTTATATAAATTCTGGGCTCACATGTAGCATTTCAGAGGCCGATACGTGGTCACCAGAACGTAGAGACGCAGGTCGAACTTCTTCCCCCCGATCAGCAGAGGGTTGTCGATGTACAGGGAGATGACATAGGCCTCTTTGCCACTAGATGCTGCTACAAACCTGGAGGCAGAAAGCAAGAAGCCAAACATCAGCAAACCACAAACCTCTGACCAAACTGATCATTGATAGTTTTAGGCGGACAGATGATAATACAGGCACCATCTGATTGATATGATGGCATATACTGCCAAAGAGACAGGAGCTCCTTGGTGCTAGAATGAAACTAAAGTCACCTCCTCACAGGAAGAGCTCACTGTTGTAATGAGGACCGTGGTAACTCACGTGGAGGTGCGGCTGTCTCTGGACCACTTCTTGATCTGGGACAGCTTGTTGATGAGGAAGATGCCCTTGCCTTGGGCCTTCCCGCAGGGCTTCATGATCCAAGTGCTGGACGGGTTCTTGCGGTACTCCTCCACAAACAGATTATAATCGGCCGGGAGCATGAACGTCACAGGGACAAAATCTGCACGAAGCAAAGAACGTAGTTATAGTTGAACATACTCAGAACGACATGTCTTTCTGTGCTCTGCGAGGAAAACTCATCTAATAGATACCTAAATACGTGTATTTCCCATTCTCGTCCTTCTCGGCCAGCGGACTGCTCTCCTTTTCCAGCTCCTTTCGGTAGCGCTTGATGTTCTTGATCATCAGGTCTTTTCTGGTCAGCTCGTAGTGGTTGGGAAAGTGGTTAACCATCTGGTCATCTGACAGACGGTAACCGGTGTCCACGCTGAACACATTTCTGATGGTCTGGATGCTCATCCTGCATATGGATAGAAATTAAACAGCACTATGTTGATCCACGGGGTTTGGAGATAAGAAATAAGCCTGGTAATATAATAATTACTCATTAATTGACAGAAATAGGATCAACATGCACCCAGCATGCAGTGGCTGAAAGTTATTGAGTAAAGAGGAGATAAATTATGTGTACTTTACCTAAATATTTCCACTTCAGGCTACTTTATACTTCAACTGCACCAAATTTCAGAGACGTATATTATATTATTTACTCTACTACATTTATTAGACACTTTTAGTCACTAATCAACATTTAGATTCATATTTTGCATAAAAATGCATATTCCAAGGCGATGAAAGGGATGCACTTTTTACAAAATGTCCTCCATTTATGCTGATTTCTTTTGGTTGGATGATAATCTTAAACTGTGCTTCAGGAAGGGAACCTTTATTCTAGCAGATTTTCTTTGTCAAGCACGGGAGAGGAGGCAGAATGTTTCGTTAAAGATGGAGCTGCAAAATAATTTGTCATTTTGTAGTGAAATGAAATGAACTGTTTGACCGCTGCAATCATATTTTTTTTTGTAAACCCATGAGAATGCGTATGACAAGAAAAATTTATGAGGACATCCTCATTTACATAATTATTTGGTAAAATGATCTGTCACACAAAAATAACTAAAAATTAGCTATGTCCGAAAGAAAGTTGTTTTGCAGAATTTTCTTACCTTATTAAACAGCTCCCAACCCCAGAGATCTACTTTGAGTCTATTTGGAGGTTGGGAGGCACAGGGACTGATTTTAAAGTAGGATTTTGAAAGGAGCCATTTTGCTTCTATGGGGTATTTTTACATGATGGTGCTGGCATTGGAAAATCAGATGCCAAACTTTCTCTGGTTGCAGCTTCTTAAATGTGAGGTTTTGCTGTAATTTATTACAGTAGATAAAAAGTCTTTGGGTTTTTGAACAAGAGGTAACTAACATGTTATAGATTTATGGATTAATTGTGAAAATAGTCAGCAGATTAATCAGTAATGTAGATCATGAGTAATCTTTCCACTACTGCTGATATATGGTGCTTGCAGAGTACTGTGTGGACTGAAGATGCAGGTGTAATGTAGGTGTAACACCTACCAGTAGAAATTCCAGTCCTCGCTTTCTGTGACTGGAATCCATTCCCTCTTCTCAAAGTTGTTGATGAGCACCGATTTCTCTATATCTGTCACCCACTTCACCTTACCGGCCATGGTTGCCTCCCACTTGGGTGGAGCACAAAACAACAGGTAAACAGACAGTAAAAGCACATTAACAAAACAGACCGCATACGATATTGTGCAAGTGCAAAGGAAGAGAGAAAGGATGCATGCAGCTGCCATGCACCAAAGCCGTCACCTACCTGCAAATCAATGTCAGGAAACAGCCAGTCATCAGCATGAGCTAGCCGGGCAGGCTCAGTTAGCAGGCTGCTGAACCCTCCCTGGACTGCTGCAGAGGCTGGGCGGACATCACCCAGTCACTGATGCAATCTCACCAGACCGCCGTTATTCAAGCTCATAGCGGAACACAAGCGATAGGATAGTTTGCAAGCATGCTCGATAGCCCCGGCTAACAATAAAGAAGTGCCTCCATGTTGGCGGTTTTATTGCTAACAGGCTAAATGTATTGATTCAGGCGTCGTGAAGCTGGACACAGTGACGAAACGCCCACCGCGGTCAAACTACTCTTCACAATAAAAGTCTCAGTTGTTAAAACGTAATAACGTGTATAAACGATAACTACGCTATGAGGCTCAGTTACAATTTACGGATATTTTCAAACGAGAATGTCTCGAGAAACGTTAAACGACGTCGTTATGGGCTTGGTCCTTCCGGGAGAATAACCTAGCAACGGAGGACGCAGTGATGTCATGGCATGATGTCATTACCGCAGCGTACCAGCAGGGGTCAGTGTGGGACTGTCTCAAAACAGGTTTACTTACTGATATACAAATACATTCAAGAGGTAATCTGTTGAAAAACACAATAATACTTATTCAAAATACTGAAAAGCACATTTTACACATTTTTGGTTTGCCACACAATAGGACACAAGTATACACTTCACATTTCAATCTCAACGTGTTACAAGCTTGTGACTGATATCAGCCTACTGCCTCATCATCCGATTTTACTTTAATTTGCATTCTTGAATCACATATGTTCATGCATTCCTTGTTCTGTGGACTAAAATAATCAAACGACATAGAAAAAAAGAGTTTATTTGTCTCGTCATGTCATTGTTGGCTACATTATAGATGGTATAGGTCTGTTGTGTTTCAAATGAGTAAGCCTACAATTCAAAATATTTATTGCTATCTCACAGTATATCAGGATTTTATCCCTTGTCTGCCTGCTAACACTGTGTCCAATGCCATTCATTTATTTAAAAAAAGATCTAGGTTGTTTAATTGTTCTATTTAGATTATTTGTTTGCTTTTTAAGTAACTAAAAAGTCGTGCAATGGGTAATATAATACTCTGTGCAGACAGTAATATTGGAATGTAATATAGCACTTTAAAATGAATGTCACTAGTAATATGTAATATATTGCATTTTGAAAGTAACTTCAAAACATACATCATTTGATCTTTTATCTGCTCACACTGTCAGCGTGAGCAGATAAAAGATCAAATTATGTATTTAGAAGAAAAGGATGTCGCCCCCTGGTGGTCAGGCCTGGCAGCAGGTAAAAGGCGTGGCTAATCATATTTGTGGCAGTTGTACCTGAGCGCAACGAGATTAAAGGACGCTGCTGTGAGTACAGGAAAACATCTATCGAATAATTCTATATTTATTCGTTGTATTATTTCCAAAACATCTGAATAATTATGTCTTTGCATTCATCACAGGGCGGCGTCTACTTTAATCTACACAAAAGGTAGGTTTTACTTTCTCTTTTTGGCTGTTTTACTGTCTGGGCGGGAGCATTAATAGTCATTTCATATCTAATATCCAGCTATGTGTGACACACTGGTCAATTTGTAAATGTAGTTAAAATAAATATAAGTCTGCGGCCTTTATGAATAATCCAATATGATCTTCAAAGCGACCTTTGTTTGCTTTGGGTGAGAGTGATTACCTCACCCTTTTGTTATGACAATATGGCAAACGACTACAGGCTATTACATGATTAATACACAACAACTGTCCTCGGGGCATCATTATGGAGTATAAACCAAGGTTATATTGTTAAAGTTGTCACATTTAGGAGTATCTTTTTATGGGAAATTGACATAAACAGTGTAAAGATAAACAGAGAAATTTTATATTTTAGTAGATTAATGAGTAAACAAACACATATTTAATTTATTAAAGTAAATTCTTTGGGGTCAGTGGTGTTTTTTTGACTTCTTACTCAGGACATAAGGGCAGTTTGGTTGATTTGAGTTATGGAAATGGAGCATTTGCATTGAGACACATGAGCTCAACAGGAACTGGTCTGAGGACAGGTGCATGTAGGAGGGGACAAAACCTGTTTGTTAGGCCGACAAAACAGACAACAACAAGTCATAAAGCCAGTCAGACAGGTTGATAGGATGTGCAGATTAAACCATAGCTCATGGTGAAGATGTGAAAGGGGAACTTAGACACACTTCTCGCAATAAACAGCAGTAATTGGGTTGCAACATTAGGACTTAATCAAACAGATGATGTCACCTCTTCAAACCTACAAGAGCCTGTTTTATCAACCTGGATTCTCCTCGGTAACAGCCGCCAACTATCCTGGCCACGTGACCCAGTATTTACACAGCCTGTTTATGAACGTTGGGAGTGAAACCAGTGCGACGACACACGAACACCTCCAAACCATGCAGCCATTATCTGTCCTGCGTGCATAATGAGGGTCCAGCCGCTCTCTCTCTCACGTGTGCTGATATGAATAATTTGCATTTTACCGGTTCTCTTCACAGAAAACAAGATGGTGGCACAAACAAGACAGCCGAGACAAGCCGTGTGCCTCCAGGCTGGACCTGGTGAGGTGGACACTGGCACCCTGTTTGACATGAACCTCAGGTGCGGTACACGTCCCTCGACACACTCGTCAACACGACAGTATACAGCTGCGTCCTCAGGCAGCACACCATGTGGGATCAGTTAGACCAAAAACAAACAATAAAAAAATTGTAAAAAGTCACGTCTGTCACTCCTTCAGGGTCAATGACAGGGCTGCACGTGCCATCGGTCGCCAGTTGGCTGTAATTGGAGACAAGTTGGACCGGGAGTGGGCAAACAGAGATCTGAACTGGCCACCAAGTCCCCTCCACATGCTGAGACCTGCTCAGGCACTGACCAGGACCATCTATCGGTATGAGAAAGTAAAAAAAAACATCTGTCTATATTTAGCTTTTATATGATTGGCTGTTAAGATATTGTATCTTTGTGTTATTCTCCTCCAGGGATATCCACAGTCAGTTATGGGGCTTCAAAGGCCTGTCTGCAGCAGTGAAGGCCTGGATATCGAGCGCTGCGCCTGGGCAGGGGATCCTCAGAGCTGACGCCTGGACAGCCTGGGTAACGCTCCTTCTTTACTGCTGACTTTTGCTTCTCCCCGCCCCCCCTTAGTTACTGTCACCACATCTGTCAAGTGCTCCATTCTAGCATCCCCCACATGAAACAGACAACAGACGGGGACAAAAACAGCTTTTTGTTTCTAGTTGATGACTGTTGGCTGAAATGACAACAAACACTGGCAGGTTTAATCAACTATAGTGCAGCCACTCCTTCTCACCCTATGCCCCCATATTTATATGGCGCATAATGGGAACATGACAAAGGGTTCTATGTTCGCTAGTTCTACATACGTTCTCTCCCGGGGTCTTATGTTCCCAATGTCCGATGTTCCAAGGGTCTATTGTTGCCCAGCTCAGGGGTTAGGGTTGTTGGGCCTGAACACAATTGGAGGGTTAATGTGTTTTCACAGGATATTGAACTGGTAAACATGGGACCCTGGGAACTTAGGACTTTGGGAACATAGGACCCAGTTTATTGTACATAGAACCTTAGAAATTTGGACCTGGGAACAGAGGACCATGGGAATATAGGACCTTGTGAATTTAGGACCCTGCAGACATATGACTATAGGACATTAGGGCTCTGGGAATATAGAATCATGGGAACATAGGACCCCAGGAACTTGGGAACATAGGACCCTAGGAACATAGCACTGGGAATTTATAGGCCGTAGAAATTTTGAGCTGGGAACTTATGACCCCGGGACCTTAGGCTCTGTGAACCTAAAACCATGTGAGCTTAGGGCTCTGGGAACATTGGACACTGGATACATAAGACTCTGAGAACATAGGACACTAGGAACATACGCTTCAAGGAAGATTGTTGCCAAATTATCAACAGTATAGAGTAATAATTTCACTTTCTTTCCACAGGTGTCCAGTTTTAAAGCAGTAACCTGCACTGGCTGGACCGGAGGAGCGCTGGTGACTGTAGCACTGGTGGCTGCAGTGACCATTTTCAGTGCACTGTGGGTGGAGGGGAGAGCCTGAAGGGCCACGAGCAGGTCTTTTTTTGGCCATCATATATTTGACAAAAAAAAAAAAAAAAGTTTGCAAATCAACGAAAATTATTTCTAACTAATGCGTTTCTGCTGTTTACTTTTCTTTTTATACTATTTTCATGAGCGGTATTGAATTTGACTTGGGAAAGGGCACAGGAGTAAAAGGCATGTTGTAAAATTGTCAAGAGGAAGTGGAAATTGTTTAAATTGGTTTTACAGTGTTGGCCAGCATATTGTAGCAGTGACATGTTGCTTCACGGTTGTATTAACGTCAAAAGGTCTGTTTTGCTTTACTTGACTGTTGCTGGCCTGCAGTCTTTTGTATCCAGATTACTTTCTTGCTGGTTTGAGAGGCCAACATTTTTACAAATGATATGTAGCCAGGCTTACTATAAAATTAAAGGGAGCTGGACTTTCTGGTTTGAAAATGGAAAGTGCTTTTTTCATGTGATGCAAATAAACTTCAAAATGACAACATTGTGTAGCCTCATTAATTATAAAAACAACATTTATTACACAGTAACACACAAACAAGACCATAAGAAGCAACCATGGGAGCTTACAGGTCTTGCTCATGTCCACACTCAAATGAGCAATGAGGTCCATTTTTTTTCTTCCACTTGATCACCAAGTCCACATCTCAGCATTATTGGTCTTCATGAGTGGTGACCTGCACATGTGCATAATTTGTAAAGGCCTTCCTGTTGCACTTTTGAAGAGTGGCTCCGAGCTGCTTCCCGGGGCCCATCTCAAAGGTAAGAGGGAACTTCTCTCCCTGCATCCTCTCGTAGATCTCGTGCAGAGTTTGCTCCCACTTCACGGGCGACACCAGCTGCTTCACCAGCTGCCGGCGCACGTGTTTCTCGTTCATGTAGCGTTTGCCGTCCACGTTGGAGTACACTCTGATCTCAGGGACACGGACCTGACAGGGAGAGAAATCTAGCTTAGTACTGAAGTCAATCAAGGTTTTCAGAAAGTGGCAGCTGAAAAAAAACATTTGTTGAGGTTAGAATTAAATGTAATTCAAAGATGCTGTGACCATAGTTTTAACTCTTCCATAGCAGACAATGGTAGGTTGATAATAGGTTTGTTATAGGGCTGCAACTAATAGTTGTTGTCAGATTATTTTGTGGATTAATTGTTTAATCATTAAAACATCAAAATATTGTGAAAAATTTTCATCAAACTTTCCCAGAGCCCAAAGTGATGTCATCAAATGCTTCAGTATATAAAAAAAACATCTCTGAATAATAAAAAAAAAACATTTGAACTATGTATTTTTGATTTTTGATTAAGAGGGGGCAGGTGTATGCATGTTTAGGAGTGCCATCTGAGTTTTACTGACCTCCACCTGTCTGAGCACCTCTCTCAGGGGTTCAGTAGCTGACGCCATCAGCTCAGTGTGGAAAGCACCGCTGACTGGGAGAAGTTTGGTCCTCCCAAAGTGGAGATGTCTAGAGTTTTGCTGGAGGAAATCCAGGGCCTGGAGGACAGGACAGTTAAGATGAGACCGTTTATACATCTTGTATATAACAAAATCAACTTTTATTGAGATTCTCTCATCGTATTTAGGAAAAAGCAACAAGAATATTGAAGATTTTTTTTTAATCGACACTTTAGAAGCTGCTGTACGCTTCATACCTTTTGGTGCCCTGCGATGACCCGGCCATCAGGAAACAGATAATTGGCCACGGAGCAGACCGGCTCCTCGATCCCAAGCTTCTTGCAGTGCTCTTTAGCCTGCACACAGGCATATTTATACTGCGCCTGCGGTCTACCGATGACTGACAGCATCCCACTAGGAACCAGCTCTGATGCTTTCTGCATGGCCTCTGCACGAACCTTCACAGCATACAGAGCTACAAGACAAATGAGTAAATATGAAGCAATGACTAACTGTGCTTCTAAATAATCTTTATCTTTATTCATATACAGTAATAGTCATGTTTACCATCTGCAAAGTTCATGGAACCAGAGAAAACCAGGGCAGCAAATTCTCCAACACTGAAACCTGCAGCAGCGACACACATCTCAATGGCCTGTGGACAGAAGAGTATGACAATATCACAAAAATATGCCATAAAATATTAATTAATGTAATTTCATTAAAAGGGAGCTAGTGCTGCAAGTAATAATACAGAACATGTTTTATCATTATCATAAGTTGGTTATTATTTAAATTCATTGTTTAGTCAACAAAAATGTCAGACAATAATTAAAGATGCCTAGGTGGACTCAGTGAGGCGTTCAAGTGCTCGTTTTACCGTCCAAAATTTCATCCATTTCCCCTTCATAAATTACTTATATAATTAACTGACTAAATAATTATATTCTAAGAATATATAGCTACCTTGGGGTTCTCGTGGTTGAGCCTCTCCACCGCAGCCAGCGAAGTGACGAACACCGCCGGCTGACAGTGCACCGTCTTCATCAGCTCCTCCTTGGGTCCCTCCAGGCACAGAGACAGCAGGTCGTACCCGAGGATCTTCCGAGCCACCGTGAACATCTCTTTAACGTTGGGGTACTTCAACAGTCCTCTGCCCATGCCCACAAACTGGCTGCCCTGGCCGGGGAACAGGAGTACGGAGCGGTCGCTGGGGTCCTTTCTCGGCCTAAACTGCCTCCTCTCGGGCTGGACGCTGTCCGGGAGAGGAGAGGCGGTTTCGGGGGTTTTGGGGGCTCCATTCGGGCTCCCTGGCTGGTTGGTGGACAACCTCCTGCTCAGAGACACCAGCGACCTGACCTTCCCTCTGGAAGCGGCTGTGACAGCCAACATGGCGAACTCCTCACCTAAAGGTGTCTTCACGGGTTAATACAGACCCATAATCTGGAATTAAACTCTAGACAAACTGTAAATAATGGACGAAAAGCTCAACTTTTAACCTAAAGGGCAGCTTCTCTACTGTACGCATGACACAGACCTGAGAGCCGCCATGTTGGAATCGCCAGGGTTGATTCTGTTTTTCATCCGGGGTCACTTTCCGGCTCTTTCTCGCTGCAGCGCCACCCTCAGGCCACAATATGTAATGATTTTAATTAATAAACTTCTACTTCATACATAAAATACATTTTCTACATCACTTTTACGTTTTTTTTAAAATACATTTTAAGTTGTGGTTGGATACATTATGGATTAATCTACTTGATTGTTTTCTATATTGTTGATTTTTTGATTTCTAAATATTCAGGTAATATCGAGAAATGCCACCCAATGCTTGTCTTCTCCAACCAGCAGTACAAACCTGAAAATGAATAATAAATTGAAATTGTGAAAAAATAAACGGGAGAAAACAGTTGAACAGTGAAGCTTTAAAAAATTAAAGATGCCTCAAATGATTATCAAAATTGTTAGTTATTAATTTTCTGTCAATCAACTGATAAATTAATCTATTAATCATATTAGTTGTACTTCTGAATACTCTCAGGTAGTTTAATTTATAACAAAATGCCCTATTTAATAAGTATATTTTGTAAGGTAACTAGTAATTGAAGTTGGTCAATATATAGATACTGTAGATATATAGATATAAATATGTAGTGAATGAAGTAGAAAGAGGTAAAGTACAAAGGCTTCCAGGAAGCCTAATAATAGAGACATTTGTACAAGAGAGGGTTCCAGAGAACTGACAAATATCACAAAATTACATTTTATTATTCACCGGTAAACTTTATTGTACAAAACTGTAAATCTCTGTTGATCTTAATTAAAATGTGTCCATTAAATCCAGCATCACACTGCATTTGTCATGAATCTTAGTGTGCATTTCAACATATAAATATAATACAACGCATTTTGTATTGCAATTTACATTTTTCATTCCACTTTGCAGAATTTCTTTGTTCTGAACTTGTCGATTTGAAAACTTGAACTTGTCAACGTCACATTTGTCCGTTGGGTTTCTCCTGTGATTCGTCCGATCCGTCTGAGAGGTTGGCGGCCTCCAGCTGCTCCTCCAGTCCCTCCTGGTCCTCTGGCGTCGTCGCACTGTTCTGATCTACTTTTACCTTCAGTTTAGTGATGAACTCGTTACTGGCCAGCGCTCCTTCCTTTTTGGGACACAGTCGTTTTGATAATAGGCGATGTTCCAAACGTTCTATAAGGCAAAGAAACAAACAAAAAAACAATAACAACAAAATTCAATTCTTGTGGTATTCACTGATATATATTTGACCTAATTTAGCAGTGTTTTTCATGTTTCTCCTGTTTAACTGATGGGTAAAGTGATGCAGTTTGTGTCTCTGACTAACAAAGTGCTATATTATATTATTAAAAGCGTACTGCACCTCCAGGAGAGATGGGCGTCATCAGACGGGTCAGCTGGACGTTCCAGTGTCGTACGTGTTGACTGGCATTCCTCAACTTCTCTTGTACCTCCTGGAATAAGTAAACCAAACAGAAACTTTCTCACGTTTCTCTTAAATAATATTAAATATGCTGCACACTGAGCCAATCCGATCACTCTTACCTCCAGGCGCTGGTGGCTCCTCTGGCGTGAGGCCCGCAGGTCCTGGAGCTCCTGAGAAGCTGAGTGAAGAGCTGAGGGTGTGTCCTCGTCCGTGCTGCCGTCTGAGGCCTCCTGAATGAGGTTCTGCAAGGCCCTCTGCTGCTCCTGGAGGAGCTGGAACTGCTTCTTCTTCTCGTCTTCCACCTGCAGCAACCTGGAGAAGAGAAGCAGGAACTGATATCAAGTAAACTACAAATGTCTGCGTAGTTTGATTTGGTTCACAGTTTTTTATTTGGGCATTTGTCCCCCCTGCAGCAAAAATATCAAAGTAGCAAACAACTTTTATTTTCACAAAACACCTTCCTTAGTGGATTATATTCCATCACAGTTTAAATTGCAACCTGGCGCTGACATTTTGTGGGTTTGTTTTACATAAATATAGACATTTACAGCATAACTTCATTCAGAAAATGCACAAACTGGTTCATAAAAATTAACCAGAATGCAGGAAATAATAATAATAATATAATAAATGTCCATAAATCCTTCTAGAAATCAAAGAAATAAGTCACTTCTAATGACTGCAGAACTTGCCTTAGAATCACCACATGTTTAAGTTTCCTTCAGTATCAAAGTAAACCAGTAATATCTGTCTTTACATCCACGGGTCCACTGCAAACAGAAACTGCTAATAGCTAATTCGGCATATATTAATTGTGCAAATTTGCCAATATGTAAACCAACACAGGGTAGAAACGGCAGCACTGAAGTTTTAGCCCTCTGCTTACTTTCATTCATTCCAGTCAGAGTGGGGGGTTGGAATTTCCCAGTGGAAGTTTCCCACTGCCAACCTCCACATTATAGTCAAACGTAGACAAGAAAAATGTCTGACTGTGGCAAACTGATGTTTCCTTAGCAAGTGTACACACAATTGAACTGACTCCTTACATATATAAACCACAAAGAGGAGAAAAGCCAATGCATGAAGTAACAGACGCCATTATAAAGTTTAGTTACTGCTTTTTTTTTTATACTTGGAAACATATAAGTAAATATATATTCCTTTTTGTAGCAGGTGGCTTGAAAATGTTTGATTTCTGAGTGGTCTGGAATGCAACATGGCAAAATCATACTTCCTGTTTACATCCCCCAAAGCATTATGGGAACTGTAGTCTCAAAACTTGCACGGTTATCCCAATAATAGGCTCTTCTTTTGCTGAACACTGAAACTTTCCTCAATCAATTTATATTCATACAGATATTTACCCTGTGCTGAATATCTGTGGATGTACAGACAACAGAGGTCTATGTGTTTGCTACCTCTCCAGCTCCTGCCTGGCCCGCTCCTCCTCCAGCCGGGCCTGGATCTCCATGTTGAGAGCGGCCTCCAGTTTCCGCTGCGTCAGCTCCAACTCCTGGATCCTCTTCTTCTGCTGCTCGGCCTCCCTCGCCTTCTCCTGCATCTCTGCCTGCATGCTGTCTCTCAGCTAGGAGAACACACACACACACACATATATACACACCAATTCGGTGGAAAGAACTGACCTATTCCTGAATCACCTTTTCCAGGAATGTCATTATTATGTCTCCACCACTAAAAACCACTGAAGGTTAAGCCCGGGTTTTATAATGCCAATGTTTTTGTGCTGTTTTCAGAGATCAGAGGCAATGGGATGGACTCTAAATTCCATTTCAGCGAATTGTAAATAAAGGTTGTCATCTGGAAAACCTTCTCTTACCGTCTCGGCCTCTTTCAGCTGTCTCTCCAGCTCCATCTGCACCTCCCTCTGTTTCCTCCTCTCTCTTTCCTCCGCCTCCCTTCGCCTGGTTTCTAATTCACGTGCATGCTGCAGGACACAAATAAATCGAGGTGAGAACTGACTCCGTGTCACAATTAATTGCCCCTCCGCTGGTTTCCCTCCACGCTCACCTGTATGATGCTTTCTATCTCCAAATCCTGTCTGTCCTTCTCTTTCTCCATCTTCTCCATCTCTTGGAGAAGAGAGTCGTCTGATTGGCTGCTCCGGCTGCTGCAGCTGCTCCGGGCGCTCCTGCTGCGCTCCCGTTGGCTGTGTTCCCGATGGACCCGTCGCTTCAGTTTGAGTTCGTGGTGAAGGAAGGACTTCCCCTCACTCTGGAGACGGAGGGCCGTCTGGATAGCTGAAGAGGTAGCAAACACATTTTGCTACGCATAAGACAAACTGTAGATACTTGTACTGCTGTTTTTATATATTGATTAATGAACAAAAGGTCACGTCTTTACAGAGAAAGTATTCATTTTCAACACTGAACTGAATATAAAATCAAATAGCTTCATCAGTTGTCTTTGCGACAAAAGAGAACAACCATGATTCATGATCAAGTAAGTGAGCTGTGATAGCCACGACTAAAGCAAAGATCTCAACCTTCAAACTTTGACAACACAAAGTCCAAAGCGACTAAACAAAGTTATTGATTGGCGTGATGTTAGGGAAATGCACCAAAGTCACTCAGAATTGAGTTTTTGACACCAAAGAAAAAATTATTCACTTTGTTGCATTTAGTTGAGAAGATCGAGATCGCTCTGGTGTCTGTACGTCAAATATGAAGCTACAGACGGCAGCCTGTCAGCTTAGCTTAGCTTAAAGACTGGAAATCAGAATCAACAAAATCCTCCTACCAGCATGTCTAAACCTCTAAACAGATTATATCATATTTGTTTAAACAAACAGTCTAAAAATGTCCTTCCTGGACTCTCTTCTAGTTGTCAAGCAAGCAGTTTCCCCCATTTTTCAAATCTTTGTGCTATGCTAAGCTAACTGGCCGACACCTGTGCATTCATGTGACCTGTACGGACATGAGAGACGTATCAGTCGCCTCATGCAACTGTCAAATGCCACCGGTGACCACACGCGCGATCGGTCACTGCAGTCAAACTGTGATTTCTGACTCTGTATGCTGATACTCATACACACCAACACACCTTGAGTCCACTCCACCTTCTGCCTCTGGTCCGACGCACTCATCTCAAAGGTCTTATTGTGGGTTTTCACACAGAACATGCAGCGCTTCCCCTCCCGGTCTGGAATTGGCTGAAGAAAATCAGAAAATATGACACACTCCAATTTGGTGCGTGGATTATGGCATCAAAATGCAAAGATTATAGGGTGTATTCGCTGCAAAAGGGCTGTGTTTGAACACACGGCAAAATAAACATGCAGTGTTTACGTCACATTTCCTCACCCACCTCGATGATGCAGCTCTTATCAAGCTTGATCTCCCCTCTCTTGTCTTTTAAGTCCTCGCTGACGTAGTAAGCCATGGTGGAGGGCTTCAGCACAAACCAGCGCTCAGTCCAGTTCCTCCGTACGTGTCCCTTTTTCCACATGTAACCCTGAAAACAAGGGGCGGGGGTGAAGAATGAAGACGGAGAAAGAACGATGGCGAAGAGGTAAAGACGACAAGACAGAAGAGAAGCTCACCCTCTTGAGGACGTTGTGATACATCTCCAGGAAGACCTCCTCCAAAGCCAGACTGAAGGCCTCGGCGCTGGTGACCCTCAGCAGCCGGCCTGCACCCATGTGCTCCAAGAAGCTCCACACAGACATGCCCTCGTCGCGCCCTGTGGCATCCTGGGATATTAAGTCCTCCAGTGGCTTCCCGTCCCACTCCTGGCTCATCGCTGTGGAGATTTTCTTGAGGAGATACTCCACCTAAAATGCGTTCAAACATTAGGAGAGTGTTTGCAGAAGAGATCACTGAGCGCCCGGCTTGATCGCAGCTGTCGATATTTTATCAGTATATTTCTGCAGCATATATCTTTACAGAGGAAAGCTACTGTGCTGATAGTACAAAAGAAGGTTATTTTCGGCTTCGTCGACAGGAAACCAAGCGCATTATGGAGGAAGCGGGGGAAGGAAGACGCTCATTAACTCACTTACTTGCACTTGCTTTTTTCTGCTGTGAAAATATGTAAAATGGTCGGACTTCTATGGGACACACGCTGGCTTTATATGGAGCATCATTTTACTTTCTAACAATAAGGCGATCACAGTCAAAGATGCTCAAAACGCTTGCCGTTCTGTTGATTCCCTGTGTTATTTGCTTCCCTATTTATCTTTATTTGACTAGTAATTGTTAAGGTGGGAAACTTTGCACGTAGGGCCAATAAATATGACCCATTTCTCTTGTTGTCCGCTGTCAGAAATATATATATTTTACGCTCCCGGTCACAACAATTCCCTTAAAATAAAACTCAGTCGATAAAATCTTGATATAATCCCTCTGCCTCCTGTTTCACACATTAAATTCCTGTCTCATTGGCATATTTTACCTCCTCTGGTATCATCACCAGCGGGTAGCGGTCCTCGGACAGGAGGTTGAATAAACAAAAGAGCTTGAAACAGTCTCTTTCAGATAGCAGCGCCCCCGCCGGTAGCCCCTTAAAGTTCTTCTTCCTGGTCATCATCCAGCATAAGTCGTCGAACTTCTCCTTGTCGAACATCCCCTCTTTGACCTAAAAAGACAAAAAAAAAAAGTTTTTTAATGAAACTTCATGTGTTAGAAACAGTTTCATCATAATCACCCGCTCAACTTTGTGTGTTTTTATTAGTTTGTGGACAACAACTCAGATCTAAGGCCCAAACAAGTACGATACATCAGGCTTTCTCTACACGGACAGTAGTTGTGTGTAGGATCAATTAACTGTTGTTTTAGCTCTTAATGAGATTCATTTGTTTTCTATCCACTAATCAATCATTATCACAGCAA
>OMLP01015791.1:0-15891 GCA_900302685.1 Spondyliosoma cantharus
TAAAATTAAATCAGCTAAACATGAAAGCAGTGTCAGTGATAGCATGCTGACAAAGTGTGAACTCACTGTGACGTCACACATTGGTTTGCATTTTAAAGCCAGGAGTTTGGCATTTAAACCGTCGCCATTGTGTTTGTCTTTTGCAGCGTTTTTGTTGGAGGCAGCCACGCCTTGAAGCAAATCTTCTGTATCGTCTATTTGACTGTAAATAGGAACATCATTTACAATATGAACACCATGCTGAATTGAAGAGGACCTAAAACTAGCAACTGAGATCTTAAACTCACCAGGAAAATGTTTCCTGAGGTCATAAATCAAGTGAGGAGTACACTAATTTTCTCATAAGATTATGTACAGTTTGCAACCAGTGGAGTCGCCACCTGGTGGTCCTTAGACAGAATGTAGGTTTATTAAGGCGCAGACCAGGAAGTTAATTCAATATTTGTAAATGTAATGATGCTAATCTTAGCATTTAGCACATGGCTGTAGACTCTTAGTCTTGTCTCCAACGTTTCTCGCTCATCATGTCTTCTGTCATGTCCGCCGCTGCCTCAGATGACTACACATAGGTGTTGGACGACTGATGGCATCAGAGTTGTAGCTGGGACGAAGGCTAATAAACCTGACCATCATAAATGCCATAAAATGCACAAGCTGTTTTTACATAATCATTAATAAACTTCCTGTTTGGGTCTCGTTCCTAAAGGCAGCGCGAGAGCAATGTCACGACTGTCGGACACGAGGGTGGAGAATTTCCAAGGTAAAAACTTGTTAACTGTATTCACATTTTAAAGGAATAATATATATGTATTTTCTTTCTTTCTTTCTTTTTAAATGAATGCGTCGACCGCACTTCAAAACAAGGAGGAAATAATGTTGATGTTAGTGCGTGTGGCCACAGACTGTGGAAGTTTTCCTCTTTGCACATACTCTAAGTGCTGAGCAGTCCCAGTGAATGATAAAAGCCTGTTAAAAGCTTAACAAATATAAAGCTGTGCCTTTATGAGGAATAGACATCATATTCTGCACTCGTTCCCCTCACACCGGACATCCTCAGCAAACAAACAGACAGTGGATGCTCCCCCTAATGCAGCACGGCTTGTTTGAAGAGCGTCACCTCATAGATGCCTCCATTTAGCTGACACTAAAAACGTTTATAGGTGTCACTTTGGACACATTTCGTCTTATTTGGAGCGATACAGTTGAATAGGAAAGAAAACAGCCGTTGACGCTTTAAAGAGCTGTGATTGAAAAGGTTGTTTAAATCTGTGTACTGTTGTTTTTTAGCGAGCTATTTTCTCGTATAGAAAATTAGATTCAAGGATGTTTTTTAATCTCTGCCGTACAATGTTTTCTCGTCCATTGTTGCTTACAGATCAATACATTTTGTTATCAATAACTGAAAATGAGAAAAAAATACCAACAATATGAAATAAGCCTACAATTAAAGGGTCTGTCCGCCAGTTTTCCACACTGAAGCGTTTACAAGTCTTGAGGAGCACTACAACATATGTATAAAGCCTTTTGTGGCTCTAGAAGAAGCTGCATGTAATCTGATTAATTGCTTCCAGTAACGTCACTGATGTCACAAGTGGCAAAGTTGCATTGTGGGTAATATAGGCTCCAGAATGTGTGGAATAAAAAGGTGACATCTCTGGTTCTGCTGTATCTATTGTGATCATTTGTTTTTAAACAGATGATCCAAATGAGTCCAAACCGGTGGACTGTTTGGTGCAAACATTACCCACAATGCAATTTAGACACTAAGTGACATCACTGGAGGCAATTTATCAGATTACATGTAGCTTCTCCTGGAGCCACAAAAGGCTTTATAGCACTTGTTCACAATTGCAGTATGCTCTCCAAGACCTGTAAACACACTTGAATGTGTAGAATTGATGGAGCTGCCCTTTAATTATCAATTGTTTTCCATGTCCATCCTAAGTTCTGAGAGTGCACGGCGACATCTTCAAACATTGACCTAAATATCTCTGAGATTTACAATCTTTGCATTTTAGAATGTGGAGTATTTGCAGTGTTTGCCTGATTAAATGACTGAAACAAGTAATACATCGTGACGATTACTGTTGTTTGACTTATTGTTGGTCCAGTTCTAATACGAAACAATGGGCAAAGGTCATGTTCCAAATGTTTCTGTCAGTCGAAAGTTGTACAACACAGAAAAGTGAGGTTAATCTCATAGTCATTAATCATCACTAGAGCACATAACACTGTTTACTTCCTGCAATGGCTGCTGGGTATTTGGCACTTGAAAATCCCCAACTGTAACCAGTTCTTCTCAGGGAGACGTCCAGTGTTTATTCATGGGGATAAACAGGGGTGCTTGGTTTTGATTTCGCCAGATGTGGTGTGAGGGTCGGTGCCATAATTGCATTCTTGGCTTGAGGTTGAATAGCGTTCGAGTTGGGAAGTTATTGTTTGGGGGACTGTGAGGGAAATCGGTGGCGTTTAAAAAATGGGTCAGTGAAGCTTATATTACACTGTGTGCTTCTGCTCGTATTGACTGGACTCGCAGCCTCTGCGACTAAACCGTTGCAGCGTATCCTGAACGCCGCACAGCGTCTCGTTTACAATCTTCCCAAATTCTCCCATTCTCCTCCTTGACCTCCACTGGCTTCCTGTGGTGGCCCGCATCCGATTCAAGACGATGGTGCTAGCCTTCAAGGCCGTCAGCGGAACTGCACAGGTCTACCTCCAAACACTGGTCAGACCACCGACCCCAGCGATCGGCTGGCCGACTGGTACCCCCATCGCTGAGAGCAAACAAAGCCCGCTCAACGAACTCCCGACCAATGTCAGGACAGCGGAATCACTCTCAATCTTCTGCAAAAGACTCAAGACTCATTTGTTCAGACTTCACCTCGACCCCACATGGCATGACTGATAATAACAATATTTTTTATAATATCTTATACTAAGATTGTGATACTCACAGTTTTGTCAGGAAGTCCATGTTTGCAGACAAGGAAATAGACAGAAAAAGATATTTGTGAGTGAAAAACAGCACCGAAAGAATTCACTCATAACACAATGGCTGAAGACTTTGTGTTCCCATTGCTCGTTTATAAAATCTTCAAATCTGTAATAACACCATGTCGTATTAAAAGCCACGCTGTCATGCGCGTTAGGTGTTTCACAAAAGACAAGCTCCCACCATCAGCGCCGCTCACACTTTCACTGATCAGAGCCACGAGACACCGCAGTAGATTTCAACAGGAAGTTGTGACATCCTCTGGCACCTTGACCGCATGCTTCCTGCATAAACAAATACGCTGCTTTACAGTAGAGTTCACAGTACGCTTCCTCTGACTGTTACTGAAGGGTGAAATACAGTTCAGGACAGGTGTGTCTCCTCCGATCACTTTCAGGGATGTGGATTCTCACCTTGTAGCTCCTGATAAAATCCCATCACAGATGACAGCCTTTGAGATAGAAATCACACATGATTTGTGAGCATTTGTTTTGTCCAAGCTTAATAATGCAGACAACCGGTAAAGAGAGAGTTTTATATTCCCGAGAAAGTTGAGCAGAAAAAAAACCCAAAATGTTCTCATAAATGTACTTTATTATTTAAATGTATTCCACTTCAAATGTATTTAATGCTGCTCTTCGGTGTGTTGTTGTATACTTCAAAGCAGTTTGAGTTAATTCTGCCTCTATCTAAAAGTTCTTGGACAGGTTGTTGTATAAAGTTTGCAAATTGTTGTAGAAATAAAATACAGTCATGCAATAGCAGAAGTCCCAACAGCACCATCTAGTGGTGAAAGGAAGCCATGCAGAACAGCCCGAATCGTTTTCCTGAAGTTAAAAAAGCTTTACAGACACGTTGACTGGATCGCTAGCTTTGTAAAAGCATCACACATGTTATATTTTAGGTTATGATCATTTGCACAGGAAATCTCCGCCATTAAAAAGTAAAAAACACGCTTTTAAGGCCGTAAGGGAAAGAACATGGGGAGCTCTTCAGGGCAGGTTGAAATACTGGGAAAGTGGAGTATCCTAACTTTATGGTATGTAGGAATAGTGTAGTAGCCTATAATTCAACATGACATTCAGGAGCTGGGGCGCATATAGGCAATGAGTTTAATGAATTGATCATTTCTGTAATCTTATTAGTTATTTTGATTTATATGTTTCCTTTTACATCTTTGACATCCTTTTCGATCGTCGTTTACGGGTCGCTAAAATTTTCGAGCAGTACCTGAAAGCCGCCCTATCTTTTCGAACGCCGCTGATGGGCGGGGCTTCTCCTACTCCTTCTCACTCATTGGTTGATCTGCGCGGTCAGTCAATCACTTCCGGCATCTTTGGACAGCTCGGATGTGATGTAGCGTCTGTTTCGGACTTATCGGAAGTTAGCACCGTGTACAATTCAACGACAATCACTTCAAAGATATCAAACTTTTGACAGCTTGCTTCATATCACACAATGGCGTATCCAGGCTACGGTGGGGTGAGTAAATGACCTGTGACCGTGACATTATGGTGATTAGCGAGCTGCACTGGTTAGCATAAAAGCTAACCAGTGGGCTCGTGTGTCCGTGAGATTCCGGTAATTTGTCCGAAGATGTGCTGTGACATGTTTTCCTGGCTCCTGTAAAAATGTAGACACACATAAACCACAGTAGGGGACTGTTTCAGTTTCCTTTGTAAGTTAGGAGCCATGTTTGTGTTCACAGCCGTCAGAAATGAACATAAACTCTGTCTTCCGGTATGAACAAGCTTCAGTATTGAGGGGCGAAACCGCAGTACCTGTCGCCCACTGCATGTGGGCGTGGAGAGGCTCATCAAAACCCTCTTAAAGGATTATGAATCTTATACTCTAATACAACTATTTAGACGTAATTCTTACAAATACTCATCTGGTGTCATAAGTGACCTGGTGAATGCACTTTGACTCACTGATTGCAGGGAGGGACAGTAACCACATCCTGTTCTCTTTTTGTTTACCGTCTGTGGGGTCTTTCAGAAGTTCTTGATTCATAGCGAGACTGAAAATGATTGTTTAAAGAAGCTTGAAGTAAGTTTTACCCACAATGCCTTCCGTTTCTGTTTTCAGAACTGAGTCATTTGCATAAAAAGTTGTATATTTGAAGCCAAGCGAGTGTTGTTCATCGCCTTTTTTTTATGATGATGACGATGAACATGAAGGAAGAAAGAATCATGTAATCTGCTTTTTTTTTTTGCCCCCTTCTTAAAGGAGACCTATTATGCGTTTTTGATTTCTTTAAGTGTGTTATATTTTGTAATTGCTTATGCAAGTGAACGGTCTCAAAAGTAAAAAGCGTCAAGTCTGTGCCAACGGGAGCTCCTCTCTCCCACAGAACACACTGCTCCTGAAGTGCCTGAAACGGCTCGTCCGTAGTTCCGCCTTTAATTCCATAACTTTGTGACATCACTACATCACCATGTCATACATTTGCGTAATTGATTTGAAGACCGGAAGCTGAATACAGGTCAGAGCCGAAAAAGCAACACAGTGAGCAGTGCTGGCTCAGGCGTGTGTGAGCTGACCAATCAGAGCAGACTGCGTTTTTTGGGGCAGCCCCGGCCTTAAAGAGACGGGAGCTAAAACAAAGTGTTGCAGACAGAAGAGGAATACAGTGCTGCAACACCAGACACACTGAGAAAACTGATGAGTTTTCTTGAGCATTAAAGCATGTAAACCTATCTTAGTAGCAACACATTATAAAATGATGAACCTGGAAATGAGCATTAAATGTCTCCTTTAAAATTTTGTCGCACTTACGGTACAAAACAAAATGTTGATCTGAGCTGCTGTGTGTCCGTTCTCTGCCTCAGTATGGGGGTCCAATGCCAGGCATGCCAGCTCAGGGGATGCCGCCCCAAGGAATGCCAGGAGGCCCCATGGGAGGCCCCATGGGAGGCCCTATGGGGGGCCCCATGGGTGGGCCCATGGGTGGGCCAATGGGAGGTGCACCAGGCCAGGGAGGATATCCCTCCCCTTATGGAGGAGGCTTTCCAGGTACATACGGCGCCCCACAACCAGCCGCCAATGATCCAATGTGGGGTTACTTCACAGCCATCGCAGGCCAGGTAAGTGTGGAGAAATGTCAGCTGAATAACTTTATTTGTTGTTTTTCTGCTCTCATCACTTCACACTTGACCAGCAGACCAGTCTCCTTATAACCCTTTTTATTATTTTGTAAAATCCCTCTGAGAGTTAAAATGTCTGAATATCACTTCCGGTTCTGTGCAGGACGGTGAAATCGACGCCGAGGAGCTCCAGAGGTGTCTGACCCAGTCTGGTTTCACTGGCAGCTACACTCGTAAGTTCACCACTCTCCCTTCCACACAAGAGGATGATCGACTTCACAATCACAGCCCTCCTGCGAGTTATTTTCTACCGCTCAGTTCGGATTAATGCCCTCAGGTGATTTTTATTCTTCTTGGGCAGCCAAAGAATGTAACATGCCGTCACTTGCTCTTAGATTTGTAGTAGCAAATTTGATTTCCAGTTTATGAGGAACTGTCAGGTGAGGATTCACTGGAGGGGAAGTGAGCGATGGCTTGTTAAACCACCACTGAAACACATCGACAATGTGAACAATGTTTGCTGACGTGGCCGTGTGAGTTCACGTGGAAAAAAAAAATAATTTATCAGTTTACAAGAGCACGAGGATGAATGGGTTATAAAGCTATTTTGAAATATGCGTCAAAGATTCCACACGCCTCAGACTATTTATTACCACCATGTGACGTTGCAAACAAAAGCAGAGACACACCTTACCTGTACCTATTGGAAAAGGTAAACCACAAAGAAAAAGAAATGCAAGACTTGTAAGTGCAATACAAGTGTACAGTACATTCAAAGCACCTGAATATACCATAACAGGATCGTCGGATAAATTAACTGCCATATTTTTATAGCAAGTAGATTGTATCTGTCATCAGACAACATCTGCATGTTGACACTGTGGGATTGTGGTTAAAGCTGACGCGTAATGTTGCACGTGACACCAATTTATTTGGGGTAATGAAGAGAAATCAGCCTTAACTTTGTCTGTATTTGATTCGCACTTAACGAAATGTTAAACCAAGTGGTGTGAGAAAAGGTTTGGTAGGTTAGGAGCTGGAAAAAAAAAAACAAATCTACTTTTTGGATCCTTAATCACTCCCCTGCCACCAAAATGAGCTTTTAAGTGGTATTTTGATACACATGATACATGAGCACATTACCTGCAACAATTAGCTGAGCGTGAGCAGGTTTTTGGTCAGGAGAAAACCTTTAGCCTCAGGATGTTTTGTGAGCACGCCTCCTGATCTAAAAGCGGGTTGCACAGCTTGTGTTTACAATCAGATGATACCATTAAATGACTCATCTGTGCCGAATGTCAGGTCATGAATCCTCTATTGAGGTTTGTGAATGAAGCTTTCGGTGTCTGTCGTCGTGAGTTATGACGGGCGCGTCGTTTGCGTGTTTCTCCGCGCGGTGTGATGAGATGCGAGTGTGTTTAGGACGATGTTTTCACTTTGCAGACTGGTGACTGAGGAAATGCATTGTGATCTGTTACTGAACATCAGGCCGTCAGCAATAAGGTCAAATTAAAGCCGAAGTTTAGCTTATTTTTTTAAAATTTATTTCAAGCTTCTATCCGCTCCAGAGGGCTGAGAAATGAAGGTTTTAGTGAACATTGGCAAGTTTTTCAAGATGATAACATGTTGTGAATCCTTTTTCATGAATGTTGACTTTTCAGACACTCTTAGAGTTATGGGAAATGTTTTGGATCACACGAGTCAGAATCAATCCTACCGAGCCACCAGCAGAATCTGATCCTTCGCTTGTTTTGTTGTCTCCGCAGCATTCAGCCTGGAGACGTGCAGGATCATGATCGCAATGCTCGACGTATCCTTTTTGTACCAGAGCAAACGTCCGTGTGCTCGCCAGCGCCTCCAGTCCTCAGCGATTTGACATGTTAACAGTAGCCGTGGTTCAGCCTCGAAGCAGCTGCTTTCTTCATTGCTTCCCCCTCCCCTGAGTCAGCTGTTATTAAATCTTAACCACGCGTCCAACCAGAGGGACTTCACGGGCAAGATGGGCTTCAATGAGTTCAAGGAGCTTTTCACCGCTCTGAACGGCTGGAAGCAGAACTTCATGATGTTCGACCAGGACCGGAGCGGAACCGTGGAGCCTCACGAGATGAGTCAGGCAATCAACTCTATGGGTGAGGGGTTGAATGAAATGGTTTAACGTGATGGATGATTAACACGATCGAGATGACGGGTCCGATGTTGATCAGAATGCTTAATGACACTTAATTAGACCTCATAGGAGTCAGTTAGGCTTTAATATGAGCCGATTAGAGCGATCCCTCTCTGGCTTATCGTGCTTGTGATCACATGCTGGATATTATCCACAGTTCAACAGAGGAAAACATTGCTACATGTGCTCCATATTCAGATGTTTTATGAGGTCTATTCATCAAAAATTGACAGGCAGCCCTTTTAAGAGCAGGAGATGGAGGAATAAACACATCTGTGACTTGTAGTTGCATTTTGATCAGGTCGTTTGACTAGAACAATGTTAAAATCCAGAGACTCTAGATGCAGTTTACTCATGGCAACTGTGTGTTTCACGTCGGCGAACGAGACAACATTTCGAGATATTAATCTTATCACAATATTTCACCAGCTCACTTCCTTCTGTGTTTTATAGGGACGTTGGTTCGGGCTTTACAGTCGTGTGAAGTTGCCCTTTTCACCCACAGCCTCGCAGGAAAGAATGTTGAAATAAGAAAGAGGTTCAGTAACGCTGACATTTTGTTTTCAGGCTACCGTGTCAGCCCTCAGGCTCTGAACGCCATCATCAAACGCTATAACAAAGGGGGAAGGATCTTCTTCGATGACTACGTGGCCTGCTGTGTCAAACTGCGCGCTCTCACAGGTAAGAAGCAGAGCCGGGATCTGTGGCAGATGGAAATAACCCGACTTCTGTGCAGATGTAGACTTTTCAATGTGGACTGACGGTGAAATCGCTTCCGGTTTTTCCTCCACCTGTAAACCCCGGTGTTGTCTCTGAAGTGTCGTGACATTCGGGTGTTGTTAAACGAGCTTTATTGAAATCGCGCCGTGACCATTTGCCCTTCCTGTTCCAGACAACTTCCGGCGGAGAGATACCATGCATCAGGGCTCTGTCAACTTCCAGTATGATGATGTAAGTCCCGCCTCTCACAAAGTCCTGTTTTATTTTTGTAGCTCTCGCTCCATCCTACAGTTTATTTAGCCTGTATCAAAGTGTCCGAGAGACTACTAGAATGAAGCTTGTGTTCCACTATAGCCTGCAGAGTGCTATGAGAACCTTCTCTGGATCCTTCGACTGAATTTGAACATTTACCACCTGTCATAAATCACTTGTTTCAGCCTGACGTATGTCACCTAGGAACGATGTTAATGCCTCATGTTCCTCCCCCACTTTTGGCCCCTAATAATTTTGGTACAGCCCCTAATTGCACCTGATTTAAACCAGGTATTTTTGGTCCTACTTACTTAATTGTTAGGGTCCCTGGTGCGCAGATAAATCACCCAACTTTTTGCTTGTCATCCCTCGCTGCAATGACCTGCCGCCTCAGCGCGAGTGCAGCTTTAATTAGCGCTTCCTTTCGCGCTCCTGCGGGTGATTTCACAAAACGTCTCTGTGGTTGCTGACACTCTTTGTCTCTGTTCTCCCTGTCCACAGTTCATCCTCTGCACAATGGCCATCTAAGTGCCGCTGTGTGTCCCACACCACGAGGTCAGGGCATTTAACGAACCACTCGGTGGTGGGTTGCAGAGCGCTGCCTCACAGCAATGTAGAGGGAGGCCAGTATATCGGACCGGACTGAGCTGTCATGAGCCGTGACGGAGAAGTACCCATTGCTTGTAATGCTTGCTGTAATGCTTTAGTCTTGTATGTGACACAGGGACGTGCTGAAGGTGTATCAGGTGCACACAAACACACGCACACATACATATACACAGTATGTATCCACATTAGAGAGAATATAATAGATGAACATGTCAGTGTCTTTAAAGCCCTTATGTGTTTTTTTTTCAAAATAAAAACAGATTAGTATATTATGAAAGTCAAAGAATGGAGGTATCAGTGGAATAATGTAGGAATTAATCTACTAACCATCATACAAGTGTGAATAATAAGCTCTGGCTTCTAAATTGCAATGTGAACTGATTGTATAAGGATCCTGTTTACCTATTGTGCCATTATAATCTCCGAATGTATGTTCTAATATATTAAAAGTATAACTTTATAGTAATGGAAGCATCATGACTTATGATTTGTCATGTTTGATATTCTGTGCACTTGTTTTATAAAAGGACAGTAGATCATAGATGTAGTTTAGCTCCATAACAAGCCAAAGTGACTGTGCTAAATCCACACTGACACCTGTTAGTAATGATGCCGAGATATGAAATTATTATTATTATATAGCTACAAAATGCTGTAAACATTCTGTTCAGATTTTCACGTGTAAAAACTGCAGTAAAGTCAGCGCTGCATGACACATTGTTGTAGTAAAAGTCATATTTTGTTACTCACAATAAACACTTTTTAATCAGTATGCATTCTGTTTATTAATTTATACAATTGCGCATTTCTTCCCCAGTCTATTTACACAATATATTTTCTTTAAATATAGTTAAGAACGGAAACATTCAAATTAGCTGTTAAGTGTTGCATTGTATAAAATACAGTGGCAAACATTTAAAAAATGCATAAAAACAATTGTGAACAGCACTAGATTTAAAAAGTGACATTTATATCCAGTACAGCAAGTTTTTTCTAATCTCTGTGCAAAAGTTTGCAAATCCCATGAAAGTTCAGTGGACGACTCTTTTTCAGGACATTGGACGTGTCGAGTTAGGCCTCAGCAACTTTTGTTCTACATCTGTGCTCTGGAAAGAAAGCTTATCAAAGAAAACACCCCGCGTTCCGCTGGAAACATCTGTGTCGTCCGTCTTAATCCTGCCGTCACCTCTTCACTTCGGCTCCTCTCGGAGCGTAAGGAAACATGAGCGTTTGATGTTTATTACCGAGGGGGTGAGGAGGTTTCCATTGGACTTTATGTGACAGTAAAGAGTTGAATAAGTTCAGACGGAGAGTGTAGAAACATGAAAATCAATGTGCAATATCAACTCAGGACAGACTATTTCAACAGCACGAAGCTCAAAGTGTCGCCCGTCGCCGACGTCTTGCTGCTACATTGAGAGGCTCTGCAGTGCATTCATCACCTTCATCATCCCGCCAGCAGTCCACACCGTTCTAACTAACACCAGGGGCTTTTTTTAAAAAAAAAACAAACAAGTCACATAGAAAAATAATGGCAAATCAAATACTTTGTTTTAGAAAAATAGGTCTAACCGTTCTTTCTAAATCTCTGGTTGAGTTTTATGTGCTGGACCTTATGCGTCGATACATGTCACACACAGCTGATTGAGACCTTTTCCGATAATTAAGTTCGAGTGCAGTCTCCATGCAATACATGAGCTTGTGTGGGAATTCGTGTAGTTAAGGAATCTAAAATGGCTAATTTTCGTCATGCAGTTCAGCCTAAAAACGTTCAGGTTCAGTACATTTACATGTGTGACGGTGGAGAAGCAGGTGTCTGTTGCATTGGATCCATGTTGTTTGTAAAGGCTAGAGCAGGCTTATAAAGCTAAGGCTATTGAAGGCTGAGCTGCGTCCTCGGCCCCAAACATGAACAGTTTTTTTTTAAATGTATTTTATGTTTAGGTGTTTCTGACGATGCTTCGTTAGTGATGATTAAATTGTACTTGTGTAAGAAGATAATGGAAGACCTAAAGCATGCAACCAAAAACTATTGCGCGATAGTCGAGAGTTCCCCTCCGGCGGTGAAGAAGATTCAGGACGTCACTTCCTGTCTGACGGTTGCAGTCATTTACATACACACTCGTAGAGGACATTAAATCAGGGCAGTTTGGGGGTTTTAATCATTTCTACAACCTTTCTTTTTCTGTGACAGAATGATCGAGGAATGTGCTTCAACAAGGTGAGTCAAAAATCTACATTAAGGAACTTACAGAGCTGTACTTTGTTGGGTGTTAGGGAGTAACTAGTTACTGGGGGGGAAAAAAACATGTAATTTAAAAGTTTTTAAAAATAACATCTACAGAACATTGAATCATAATCGGGTCCAAAGTGATTGTTTTGTTTATCTGTAACTGTAACAAGTCTTACAGCAGCTTTAAACCGACATGGGGAGGTTAGTCTGCAAGAAAGAATAAACTCAACTCCAGACAGAAATGTTCATTTCGGGATGATGATGATATTTAATTTTAAAGCTTTTACTGGCTGATACAGAGGACGTAACAGAATTAGAAGTCATTAAAATCCCCAAACTTCCTGGGCGTTAATGTCCGTCACTCATCTTGACTGTGACTGCAAACACCCCACAACCAAGCTTAATGTGTGTGTGTGTAATGTAATATTGACATGATGCAGGTGGTTATAACGTGATTCTATGTTTTTAAATCTATCAAATCCACAATTTAAGCATTCAGTTTGTTTTGTTAAACATTTACAGTTACCCGCTGAAACGCCCTGAAGTTTGAGACGGATCCTAACAAATAAATTCACAACATAAAATGCTGTTTTTTTTTTTGTTTTTTTTTCCTCTTCGCTCTGGTTTGTATAAAATATTCGCCAGAGCGTATTAAAGTCAGTTTGTTTCATCATTATTGCTCTCAATAGACTGACAGGAGTCTTGTTGTGCTATGGGATGTCGACACACATTATTGTTCCGCTGCGGTCTGGACTTTGAGCTGAATAAGAAGTGGCTTTGTGGCAATGTTGTGTACAGTAGGCACGCTAAATATACAGACAGACCATCCATTGTCGCCGATCGTTTCGGAGCTGCAGATAAAAGATGAGCTTCAAAGCTGCGGTGTGGAGTATAGAAATGCCTCGGAGGGAGTTTCAAGTAGCTTTTCGTCCCCGCGGAGAGGGGGGAGAGTCGTACAAAATGAGACTTGATAGCTACAGTAGTCTGTAAGCATGCCAAGATCACACCTGATTGCCCGGTGAGTTTGCAGTGTGTGTGTGTGTGTGTGTGTGAGGAACATGCACCAGAAACTAAAAGGAACCATGAGAAACAGAAACATGCATATCTCTCTTTAGAAAAAGCACATCAGGTGCCTCGTGTTGCTGGCAGTGTTCTATTGGAGTATGTACACGGTAGATGATGACTTTACACATGTTAATAATATAGTGTATAAATACCTCTGTATAAATGGACTTTATACATCAGAGAGTCGGAAGGGCGGGGCAGAATTTTCCCAAAAGGAATGGAAGAAAAGTCTACAGTTTGTTTCCTTTGCATATTCAGTCTCTTTCTTAGACCCTGAGTCAAGCTTTGATAGAAGACCGGCAGTCTACTTTCCTGGAAGCCCCGGGTCAGAAACTGGCCTGTGGAGTCCCAACATTCCTGAGCTGCTGGGGACGTCAGGTAGAGAGGCTTGTCGACCCGAGGGGAACCTCGGAGGCTGCTGCTGCTGCTGCTGCTGCTGCTGCTGCTCTAGAGAGTCCGCGCTGTTGTTGTGTGTGTGTCTCTGCTCTGTGTGTGTGGCGGCGAAGTTCCCGTCTGGAAGAGTCTCTGTGTGAAGGAGGACCGGGGAGGTTTCTTTGGAATTGTTCTGGGCCTTTTCTGGGCCGGGGCTCTGAGGGAAGACAGTGGGCGTCATGAGCCATTTGGCAGAGACACTACAGACAGATAGACGAGAGGAAACAGACGACACGCAGACTCTGTACAAATGTGTGTTTGGACAGAAGCAGCTGACCTGCTCCTGACACAGTCTGATAGGAGCTGGAAGCATTTACAGTTTTACCATGGCTCAGTTTTCACAGCTCGCAGCAGAATACAGAATCAAGTTTGAATACTTATTAGGAAGCAGACGGTCACTGAATCATTGAAGATGCCTCTACAAATGTGTTTTTACTTCAGTATGTCAAATCCAAAGTATTTTTAATACCAAATGATTTTTTGTTGCTTCTCTGGACACGAATAATAACAAACATTACATCTAATCAATTTTGCACAACGGATGGAAAAACTTACCAGCTATACCGTACAGTTTCACTTTTATGTGACAAGCACTGTGGCAGAAAAGTGCCGTCAGTGTCCAGACAAAGAAACCTCATGTGGACATTAGACATTAGTGCAATGTTTTCATAAGCTTACTAATTCTTTGCTATTCATAGAGTTGACAGTTGATTTTTTTTAAAGGCCAATTATTTTTTAAAAGAAAACAATGATTTAAAATTCAGGAATAAACATTCAAAGGCTGCCAGTAATGATTGTCATTGCTGATTCATATGTAGTTTATTTTTCTCAAATTCAAAGTTTCAAAGAGTGAAAGTTTTACATGTTTAACTACTTGTCTTTTTCAGAGAAAGACATCATAACCCAGAGCCCGTTGCTGCGATACATCGACGTCGCCGCCATATTGGATGTGGCAGCTCTGCCCCGTGAAGTCAATGGAGTGAACTTTATAAGGCGCCCTTCTACAAAGTGCCAGTGTAGGAGTGGAGGAGAGAGTAGAGTCGGAGAACAAGACGAGAACAAGATGTTTCAATGTTTTATTCACATAACGTGAATAAAACGTCACCTCATCTGTCAACATCTTGGGGAACTCCCATGCTGTGTGAGTACAACACACATCATGTTTAACACCTCAGCAGGTACCAAACACTTGCTGCGATATGTCGACACAGCTCAGCCCCGTGAACTGATACAAGTCAATCAATTTACACATTCACACACGGGAACTGAATATATTTGGGAACGTTTCCCAGCATCTGTAACGTTCTGTGATCTCACTCGTGTATTTTTATAATGTTTTTATGAGTGTTTCCAGCTACCAATGTATGTAACTGTATGTATAGCTGCTCCCATTCAACCAAGTTGACAGTATGGTAGACAGACGTCACATTTACATGTCAGGATGTGGTTATTATAGACACAGATTCAATATTTAACTGTCATTTATCATCACACTAACAGCGTTACATACATTTTAGTGGCTGTAAACACACATAAAAACATTATAAAAATACATATGTGGGTTTGGTGACCTGTATACTGAACATATAAGGAGTAGTGTGTGAATGTGTAAATGAGAGGCATTAACTTGTTACTCCATTGACTTGTATCAGTTCACGGGGCTGAGCTGCCACATCCAGCGTCGACATATCGCAGCACGTGTTTGGTACCTGCTGAGGTGATAAACATTATGTTGACAGATGAGGTGAAGTGTCAAAGTTTTATTCACGTTATGTTTCGTCTTGTTCTCCGACTCTACTGGAAGTTTACCACTTCACATACAGAACAACCCTTGACCCTGTTTCTTCTCTCCTCTGTCACCAGGTGCTGCTCATGAGGGAAATGTCGCTCTGCAGATGAAGTAATCAAGGAGTTTAGTTTAGACCTGCTCAATCTGGAGAGTGTCATGAGATGACTTTTGTTGTCAATTAACAAATAAAGATTGATTGAAAGATGACGTGATGTAATGAGCAAGTTTCATGAAGATCATCCAGGGTTAACTCAAAGACTTCATCCTGCTGTTATGACTTACAACATCTTCAAAACTTTGTCACACTTCAATGAAAGTTTAGTTGCTGATGGTTCATTTTCCCATAACCCCCTGCTTCCATCTCTGAGAAACTCCGGGGAGGGGACACAGCCCCCCCCTTCAGCTTCAGGCAGGACGAGGCAGGAGTCGAACCTGTGCAAGCACCTCTGTGGTGACTACAAGCCGGGAACAGACCCACTGCACTACCAATCCACCGAGCACTGAAGTTCTTCTCTGGGCGCTTTTCAGTCCGTACTTCAAACTTCA